>CM040975.1:28393251-28410721 GCA_022985145.1 Pangasius djambal | reverse complement strand
ATATATATATATATATATATATATATATATATATATATATACTGGTTTAATCCATGACCGTGCTACAAGTGTATCACATGGCTGTTTGAAAAACTGTTACAGGCCAGAATGCTTTTTTGTTTTCTTTTTCCATGACAAATCCAAAAGCTCTCTTGACCATCCTTGTATATCATCATGAGCCAAAATCTGTGTTTATACTGTTATAACTTGCAGCTGAATGCCCTATCTTTTAGCTAACAATGCTAACACCAGAGCTTAGCATTCATAACAGTGTATTAGAAAGGAGAGAGAGAGAAAGGAAAAAAGAGAGAGAAAAAAAAAAAAAATAAGATGGTGACTGCACTCATTAACGTCCTCACAAAACAGCATGAGCCAAAGTGTTGTGTGTTATAAATATTGCCATAACTTGGTAGTCCTTGCTAATGCTAACCCTGGTTGAACCACTGTAGGTTTCAGGGGTGGAGCTTCGCGCACAAAATCATTCAAATCTTACTTGACTCCACCCATTTAGCTGTAAGAGCCCTAATCTTGCCAAATTTTTAATAAATCTTACCTAATGCACCTTTAAATTAATGCACTCATTCTAGTATGCTATTGTTTCTATAGTAACAACTGATATAGGGAAACCTTCGGTAAGTCTCCAGTGTCAGCACTTTGTAACAGTCAGTAAGTTTGCTGACAGGACAGAGGAGTTTACGCTTTCTGGTTTTCTCAGTAAGATCTGATATGATAAACTGTTTTTTTTTTTTTTTTTTTTTTTAAATCTTATTAACTTCAGAAGAAAGGGGAAAAAAGGAGAGAACAAAGTTTATAGCAGCTATAACATAACCAATAATAAGAACTAACTTTTTTTGCGAATATTCAACGTCATAGCTATAAATTGATAAAAAGAATAACGTCATTCTTTAACTTTTTTTTAACCAAAGGCCAAAAAAAAAAAAAAAAAGATCCCTAATCAGCGCAAAACATTCTGCTCAAAACCTCGACATCAGTGCACTGGTTTTCCATCAGACATCTGAACTAGCAAGTTTTTCTTTTAATTCCTCAGTCTTGCCTGTAAGTCCTAATCAACCAGAGACCACAACTGATCCTAGATCTGTCCCATTACCTCTGTGAAAGTGTGTCAGCATCCTGAGAGCTGCTCTAAGATCAGATCCCGCACATGTCTCCTGTAAAGCTATTCATTAGGACAGAGAGGACAGAAACAAACCGCAGATTAGCACCTTGATTCAGACGGGACTGATGCATGTGTCTGGCTTCCTCGCTTATTTATAATGATTATAGTTACTCATCCTAGATGAGCACGTCTCGTCTCGGTCTTCCGATCGTCTTAGAGCTGCAGATCCTGTGACTTTAGTGCTCTCGCTTAAGAGCCGTAACATGGCTGACATCACGCTGTGGAGATCAGTGTTGCTTTGCGGCGTGCGTTTGCTTTGATTTCAGGGACGATGAGTGCATTTTCTGCTGGCATGGTCTTCTCTCTCTCTCTCCGTCTCTCCGTCTCTCTCTCAGACAGAGTCTACACTAATTAAATTAATGAATGCTGGGAGGCCACATTAACAACATCACTGCTCAGTAACAAAGAGCTGATTAACTCCAGAGAGAGAGAGAGAAGCAACAGGAACACTCCCTGAGGCCTGCAGGACGTCCGACACACACTCACTCCTACGCACACTCACTCCTACACACATCTCCTCGCTGTAAACACGTTCCTGTGGAGCAGCCTACGAGAATCCTTCACATGGGCAAACTGACACTACACGTTTTCCTGAACTGAAACATGTCTTCATGTACAGCTCTCTCTCCCACAGTACTGAAACGGCAAGGCCAATTCTTTTGTTTTTGCCAAACACTGAAGAAGTTTGAGTACGAGGTCAAAAGATGAATATGAGTCGATAGACCAGAATTTCAGCTTTCATTTCCTGATTATGGAGGTATTGTCCGGACAAATTTCAAAAGCAACTGCAAATTGCATTTCCAGTTGCGTTTCCCATTTGTGGATGCATAAATAGTGACATAATTCAAACGCAAACCGCGTATGACCGTTTGCATTTTCGTTTACAAGAACGTACAACGTCTGCTACACTTCAAATGGAAAAGCAAAGTCCATTTGCAACTGCACTGCAAAAATGCAAACGGTAATACGCAATTTGCGTTTGCATTGTCACTATTTATGCATCCACAAATAAATGCAATTGCAAATACAATCTGAATTACCATACCTGATGTGTACGTCTAGATTATTAAACAGCTCACAACATTGTTCGATGCCACGTGTTTTCCAAGAGACCAAAAATATTGGAACATGTCTTGTTAGATTGCTAGTTTAAAGAGTTAATACCTCTGAATGTCTACTCTTGGTTGAAGCAAAGTTCTAAATTGCTCAACACACCAATATGTAAACGTCAGGAAATGAAAACTGAAATCCTGATCTATCGTCTCATGTTCATCTTTTCGATCTCAGACGCAAACATCATCCGTGTATAACCGAAGAAAAAAAGAACTGGCCCTGCCATTCCAGTACGTTCAGAGGGGACTGTAACTCATCTAAAGTTAAGAAGGGCTACTTTATTTAATGCTGATGCTCTAGGCAGCCATGTTGAATTGACGTCACTTGCTGAGCCTGCGGCTGAGGAGTCCATTTTGAGTAGGAATTCTGAATGGAGCGGGCGTTTTCTTTGGTCTGTTCTAGTCGTAGTTTTATCCAAATGCAGCACTCGTTAGCTGTAGTGAGATCTGTCAGGTTTGCCCCGCCCTAAGACAACCCTCCGGTGTCACCCAGTCTACCCACTCCAACGCCGTGTTATCGGTGAGGATTTCCTTGCACTAGCTGGCAGTGCAAATCCAATGAACAAAATCATACGTAAAAAAAAGCAGCTCTCAAAGTTCAGAATAAATGCCTTAAATACACAAGTTCACATGGGAACACAGAGGGGAACTGATGACTAACCAAATACAGCTGTTTGGATATGAACGTGTGTTTTGCACATCCAAGTTTAAAATTAATTCATTGTGTCACTTTAAAGCCAGGTTCCACCAGCCTTCACTCCTCCTTCTCTCTCTCTCTGCTTTCATTACAGTCCTGTTTTTTTTTGTTTTAATTTTCATTATAATCATAAAATTTAGATAAACAGATTTCACTTTAAGATATATTTTACCAATAATTTTGACAGATATTTCCATTAATAAACTGGATGCACATTTATATTTGCTTCAGAAGAAACGATTTACAGAATTCTGATTTCTGATTCATTACACTCGTAAGCTATAAAACACTTGCGTGCGTGCTGTTCCAGGAACGTAATCAAAGACGAGGTGACGTGATGTGGCCCAGCGTGAAGCGGCGTTACTGTGACCACCCTGAAGCTGATCATTTTCCTCCAACACCACATCCTGAAGCTTTTTATTCCTCTGATCCTCTGATCCTTATGTGCCAATGATTACAATTTTTTATATTTATTAAAAACGACCCGCCTTTTTATCTGGTTATAGTTACATTTAATGTTGTGGAACCATCTTAAAAAACAAGTCTCTCTCTCTCTCACTCTCTCTCTCTTGAACTTAAGATAAAAAAAAATACAGATTGTCACGTTACCAAGAAACCAGAAAGCACAAACTCCTCCATCCTGAAGACTTTCACGTGTCAGAAAACGTGTGCTGACACGGGAGACTCCTTCCGTAAATGCTAAATAAACACGTCCTTACAAAAAAAACATCATATCAGTTATTGCACGCGATGCTAATCTGGTTACGTGGCGCATCCCTGTGAACCAACCGTTAAACAAACGTGCATTAATATAAACCTGATTTGATTTACAGCTGGAACTTCTGTCAGAGAAGTTGCTGTTATAGAAAACTAATCAACGCCTGACAAATCAGAATCCACAACTCAGCAATGAGGTCACTGGGCGGCTCTGTGGCAGTCATGGCATACAGACGTTTAGCATCACCCATTCAGCTGGGTCTTCACCACTTAATAACCAGCAATGCCTGTCCTAAATATTTTTAGAAAAGGAAATGGAGGAAGAAATTTCACTCATTTCCTGTGCAGCCTGTCTCCCGTCTCCAGCTTCTGCTGCGTGACGAGACTTCTCAGTCCGACGCTGGAATGTGTCACGCTCGTACCTGGTCACACACGGGCTTGTGAGATTTGGACTAAAAGAGAAAAACTGCAGCTGAGAGCTCTCGAAGCTGTAAGCGTTCAGTGAAATGAAAGCCATCTGTCATGCCTTTGACATCATTTTGGCTTCTGTAACTCTAGTAGAATACGGGCGCACAGGAAACCTCACGCTGACATCAAACGCCATGAGGCGCTACACCGTATATTTGATATCGCGCTTTATGCGGCAGAGCGTCTTTGTACTGCGGATGCACACTGTATTGTTTATCACAGTACTGTCTTTTGCAACAACACCTTGCAATAACAGCACGTCCTGAAGTGCTGTAATCCTCTTATATCACAATTATCTGCCAGAGATAACGTTTGATTTATTAAAAAGCGGCACGTCATACTTCTTATCCGTTTATAGTTACGTTGTTTGAAATGTGTGCCGCACAAAACGGTCCCGCTTGAAGTTAAGACAGAAATGCGGCTTGCTTGTGAGAAGTCGTGGAGCGCAACGTCCTCCGACTTTCTCGTGGTAGAAAACTTTACGTTAGAGCTCCGGCTAGTCTGATAATCGCTACAGAAACTCTTACCTTGCGCAATCAAATAACAGGACACTACTGGCGATACAATATTAACATACTATTGCAGGTAGTGTCATGTTGTTCAACCAGACAAATTCAAAAGTAAATATCCCCCGAATACGTCGCTAACTGAAACACAATCAAAGTTTACTCTTAGTTTTCAGTGGCAGGAATCAGTGAATCGACTCTTTTTTGGAATCGATTCCAAGGTCAACCCAAAGCAGGGTAGCGTCTCGGTGACTTTCAACATTTATTAAAAATCATTATCTCAATATCAATACTGCCTCGCTAACTGCAACGCTGATTATGCTAAGTAACTTTTATTGCAGCGTGTGCGCGCAAGGCGAATCATTTTCAGTGTGTGGAATCGACTCCAAAGCTTTGAAGGTAACTCTTAGTTTTCAATGCGTAGAATCGGTGAATCGACTCTTTTTGGGTTTATTACATATACGAATATTACAAATATATATTGTGCATGCTGAGAAAATTAAACACCGTATTGTTTTTCAATGCTACTGGGTCAAAAAAAAACAAAACGGTTAATTACTTATAAGCTAACTGATTCATATAGCTTGGCTGCTCGCTGTCCAACACTGCACGATACACACGCTTCATGACGAGTTGTGTTTTGGAGTTCATTCACTTGATGGGTTTATTTTTAACCCATCAACTTTTTTGGCCAAAGTAGCATGAGATAATGTTTCCTGAAAGATATTTCCTGAAGATATTTTCATAAATATGACCAGAAACATGTGATACAGCTAGAAAACCGGATGAGCTAGAACAAGTCACTATACAGCGGTTAATAAGCATGATTCAAGGTAGTACATTTCTCACACTGACCACAGATGAATGATTAAAAATTGAAATATTACTCACATGAAAACACAGGTTATGTCAGTCCAACAAGTCGATGATGAAATTATCTGAATATTTTCTTTATTATTGAATTTTAGTTGTTAAGTTTTGGTTGTTAAGTTGTTTCTTCCCTAGTTACAGCTTTACTACTGACTGGTACAAAGCACTGAACTGGAGACTCCTTACATAAATGTTAAACTGACATCTCACCACCACGTCAACAATTGCATATTTTGTCTCTATTAAATAACACATTTTTCATTTGTTACATTGTTCTTAAATTAGATTATTTTTGAGCATTAACGATACCCGTCTACAGTAACTCTAACGTATAAGAACAAGAGACTTACTGCCATTCACAAACACCTTAAGTAACAGCTTCTGACCATGCGATACACAGATGAGCCACAAGCCACTGATTTCAGTGGGTGATTTACTGGGTTAAAGCCACCTTTACGCTCTACACCATATAACTACAATACACGTTTTAAAAAAAGGATACTATATATTCATGCTCATGTCAATAACACGACCACCCTGTAACCTGTAACCTGTATCAAGTGTTTCATCTGACATGCAATTTACCTTTACAACCTATTTAAGCTGCACAGAATCTTAAGAACCGCCATTGTACATTTGCGTCAGACCTCGTTTACCAATCTTTTAGTACGGTCATGAAGTGGGTAAAACTCCCACCAGATTCAGAAAAGTTTCAGTAGCCCTGATTTTGTTTGCACTCGTGTGCATATGCTGATAAATACCAATCAGCTGTAAATTATTTAGCATGTTCACTGAACACCAACAACACTCCATAAAAGGTAAAGCTCACAGGGAGCTGAAAATGACAAAATGATGATAAAACAGTGAAAGAGCACCTCCTAAACGTTGCCCGTGCAAAATCTTCCAGCTCAGCCACTGCGGCGCATCAGGTACCACAGACACACCCTACCTCTTCCCCCTTTTATATGGCGCTATCACTTTGCTCTTAATTAACTACCATTATTTGTTGTAATTTATAGATTTGCTGGATTGCTTTCTTTTAAGTCTTAACGTGAAACGACTGGGTTTCACAAACTTGTAATAAATAAGAAATTTAGTGAGTCTCCTTATACACTAATTCACACAGGAGCGAAACAGGATGTGAACTTTTTCTTTTTACCAGCTAACTAACTGGATTTTCATGAATACTACATTTCCTGTGTAAAATCCTCCTGTAAATGATTTACGAATAAATTTGCTCACTTCCAGATTAATTAATGAGGCCAGTAACTATATCTTGGGGAGAAAAACATACCTTCTAACATTAACACTGAACAGCACTCAATGTGTAAAAATAAACCTTTCTATGGTATTGATCTTCACTTTTAGGCATAAAATGACAACTTTACCCAGCAGCAAGAGCTCAGGTCCACATTTGTTCCCAAACCCGACCCTGGACAATCTTCTGCAAATCCGTTAACACGACGTGCAGACGACCTTCAGGAGCACAACTCGAATGTAATGAATGGAAGATGGACGGTGTCTCTGTTCGATGACGAGAAGTGTTTGGCGGTTTCTCATACATTAGGCCTACGCTGTAAAATCCCCAGTGCTGAATTAAAACCTGGAGTGTTGAATGAACTTTTCATGCGTGCGATGGATGTGTATACAACACTGACGATTTTTTTTAAATGTATATTATGGGGAAAAGAAATTGTAAATTCATTAAAGCATTTTTTTAATGAAATAACAAAATGACAAAATTAGAAAAAAAGGTTTTATATGAATAAAAACAGATATAGGTTTAAACAATTAAATTAATACTAAATAATTAATAAAAGGCACATGATTTGGACAAAATGGCTGCAGTTTTACTGCTGTACCTAGCGATTGCAAGTCGCAGTGTAATTTAAAAAAAATAAACAAACCAGTGAACCTGTGATGTGTTACGGTGTAAGCTCAGCCTGTGAAGGAATATCTAACGGAATACAAGAAAATATTTTATTTAACTGTGGCTCATTACTATACAGAGATTCTTCTTCTATCACTCCTAACAATAGTGTACAGTACTAATAGTCCAGAAGTGGTAGAGGACACACACGTGCTCGCTCTCGCTCTCTCTCTAACACACGCAAACACACAGAGTTATGGGAAGCATCCTACCTTATCTGAGAAGCTCAGCATCCCGACTGAGGCCCCAGCCGAGGGTCAGAGGTCATCCCGTGACATTATCTCTCTCGCACATGCTACTCAACACTCTACAGATCCTCTGTTCTCACACACATGCGCACACACACACATACACACGATGTCTCTTTCACAGGACACGCAAGTTCTGCTCCTCCTCATTTAATAGTCTCTGCTAAGTGACTCATATACACACACACACACACACACACACACACACACACACACACACACACACACACACAGCAGGGAAGAGAGTGCGCTTTTGCAAAACGAAACAATCGAGGTCTACAGCTGAATTCACAGTGTTGCAACCCTCACCACAACAACTCCTGACTCCACCTGGTACACACACACACACACACAGAGGCTTCCTCCTCCCACTGATGCACTCAGAAAGTTGAACAGATGAACACAACAAGAAAAGACTAAAAGGATGGATGTGGTGAGAGGGTGTGACAGAGGGAGACAGACAGACAAACTAAAAGTGAGAGATATGGTTACAGAGGCTATATATTTAAATACACACACACACACACACACACACACACACACACACAGGTCAGCAAGAACATTAAAACCACCTGCCTAATGTTGTGTAGGTCCCCCTTGTGCCACCAAAACAGCTCTGACCCATCGATGCATGGACTCCACAAGACCTCTGAAGGTGTGCTGTGGTATCTGGCACTAAGATGTTAGCAGCAGATCCTTTAAGTCCTGTAAGCTGCGACATGGGGCCTCCATGGACTTGTTTGTCCAGCACATCCCACAGATGCTCGACTGGATTGAGATCTTTGGAATCTGGAGGCCAAGTCAACACCTTGAACTCTTTGTCATGTTCCTCAAACCATTCCTGAACAATTTCTGCAGTGTGGCAGGCACATTATCCTGCTGAAAGAGGTCACTGCAATGAGGGAATACCACTGCGATGAAGAGGTGTAACTGGTCTGCAGCAATGTTTAGGTAGGTGGTACGTGTCAAAGTAACATCCAGACAAATGCCAGGACCCAAGTTTTCCCAGCAGAACATTACCCAGAGCATCACACTGCCTCCGCCGGCTTGTCTTCTTCCCATAGTGCATCCTTGTGGTATCTCTTCCCCAGGTAAACGGCGCACACTCACCTGGGTGTCCACATGGTATAAAAGAAAACGTGATTCATCAGACCAGGCCACCTTCTTCCATTGCTCCATGGTCCAGTTCTGATGCTCCCCTGCCCATTGTAGGCACTTTAGGTGGTGGACGGGGTCAGCATGGGCACTCTGACCGATCTGCAGCTACACAGCCCCATACGCAGCAAGCTGTGATGCACTGTGTGTTCTGACACCTTTCTGTCAACTTGTGCAGCAATAGCTCTTCTGTGGGATCGGACCAGACAGGACACTGAAGAACATTCCGCTTTCTGTTTATCTGCACTGTGAAGCACCATTCAATGGGTTTTGAAGCATGTGGCTGAAACTGAACAGATAATGTAGCGCCATACACTTCAGAATTCATCCTGCTGCTTCATCAGTCACACCATGAATAAATACAAGGGAACCAGTTCCACTGGCAGAAATACACACCCATGCCATAATATGAGGTGGTACACTTCAGATCATAAGCAGTTCCTTTCCTTCATACATTTCTCTTCCCATCATTCTGCAACATGTTCTTTCTTTGTCTTGTCTATCCATAAGACATAAGAAGTTGTACCAGAACTGTACAGTCATTTTTAGATGTTTTTTGGTAAACTCCAAGCTGATCTTCCTGTTTTTAACACTCATTAGAGATTTCCATCTTGTGGTAAATCCTCTGTATTTACTCTGGTGAAGTCTGCTCTTGATTGTTGACTTTGACACAGATACGCCTACCTCTTGGAGGGTGTTCTTGATCTGCCCAACTGTTGTGAATCTTTCTCTTTACCATGGATCTAATTCTTCTGTCATCCTCCACAGTTATAATCCGTGGTCTTCCGAGCCTTTTGGTGACCCTGAGCTCACCAGTGCATTCTTTCTTTTTAAGAATGTAGCACATGGTTGATTTGGCCACAACTAATGTTTGCTATCTTTCTGATGGATTTGTTCCGATTTTTTCAGCCTAATGATGGCTTGCTTCACTGACAGTTACAGCTCTTTGGACTTTATACTGAGAGTTAACAAATTCCAAATGCAAATGCCACACTTGGAATCGAGTCTAGACCTTTTATCTGCTTACTCGTAAGTGAACGAATGAGGGAATAACACAGCTGGCCAAGGAACATCTGAGAAGCCAATTATCCAATTACTCTTGGTCCATTAAAAAAGGGGGGACCACTGTTCAGCTGATCTGGATGTTAATACCTTCAAATTAAAGCTGAATGTCTGCACTTTGAGCTCATGTTCATTATTTAATTTATAAAAATAAATCTCCAATATACTGTGATAGACTAAAAAGAACAATAACTTTTGTCAATGTCCAAATATTTATGGACCTGACTGTAGACAGGCAGAGATGGAGAGAGAGACTAAAAGTAGGAGATATGGTTAGTGAGTGAGTGAGAGAGCGAGCACGAGAGAGACAAAAATATATTGAGAGAGGGGCTGTGATGACAACATGTGAGAGAGAGGTAGACAGAAAAAAAAAAAGAAGAAAGAATAGAGATAGAGAGAGAGAGGGAGTGACAGAAGCTCACCACATCCTTTCAGCATGGTGCTGCAAACTGCTCAGCTCCGACTCCAGGGCCGCCCGTTACCAAGGCGACCGCTCAGCAAGCAGCAACACAAAGACTGAAACACTGTCAAGTCCAAGTGAAGACTGGAGTCCAGTGCAGGACAGTGAGGGGTACACAGGAGATGGACAGACTGACAGATAAAAAAAAAAAAAAAAGAGAGAGACAAACAGAGAAACAGAGCAAGAGAGAGAGAGATACATAAACAGACAGTCAGACCAACAAATAGATAGATAGATGGATAGATAGATAGACAGATAGACAGACAGATAGGCAGACGTGGAGCGTCCGGAATACAAATCCCTGTTACTATAGAAACGATGTCCTGTTAGACTGAGCGCTTGAATATAAACCTGAGATTTGCCAGAACTACTGTCCGAGCTGCTGTTATAGAAAATTAATCATTGTATCGACGTCAAAGGACACAAAATGATGCACAAACCTGGGATCATTCATAAACGAGGCAATATATCAGAAACGTACATCGTAATATGACCCTGAAACAACGTCAGCAATCCAAATCAATTATTTCCATTTTAAATAGAAGTTTCACTGCCCATTTTTCCCCCCAACTACTCTCTTGTAAACATTCTCATATACTCACTTAAGTACTATTCAGACCAGATAACATTTCTGAACATATGTCTGTTATGTAATGATGCCCGTAGACGTTTATGGAATGCTGTAGGTCACATGACCATAACATGTATGTAGGCTTTCCTTGTGATAGGAACTTACCTACAACCCCTGGAAGTGTCTCTTCTCTGACACGTCCTTTTAAAAGATCACGTGTATTTTATTGTTCGGAGTTTAAACTCGGTCAGTCCTCGGTTTCAGCTTGGTTTGGGCAAGAGACGATAGAAAAGACCTCTTTCTGGAGCGTCTCCATACCGAAGAAATGGTGTGAAACCGCTTTTCCCACAAGATACAATGGAATCTTTACCAACATATCAATTCGGACAGGATGTATACACTATACGGCCAAAAGTTTTTGGACACCTGAACATCACACCCATATGTGGTTCTTCCCCAAACTGTTGCCACAAAGTTGGAAGTAAACAGTTGTGCAGAATGTCTTTGTATACTGTAGCATTAGAATTTCCCTTCACTGGAACTAAAAGACCCAAACCTGTTCCAGCATGACGATGCCCCTGTGCACAAAGCGAGCTCCATGAAGACATGGTGTGTTTAAGGTTGGAGTGGAAGAACTCGAGTGTCCTGCACAGAGCCCTGACCTCAACCCCACTGAACACCTTTGTGATGAACTGGAACACCGACTGAACCCCAGGCCTCCTCACACAACATCAGAGCTCACTAATGCTCTTGTAGCTGAATGAGCACAAATCCACACAGCCACGCTCCAACATCTAGTGGAAAGCCTTCCCAGAAGAGTGGAGTTTATTATAAGAGCAAAGGGGGAATAAATCTGGAATGCGATGTTCAACAAGCACGTATGGGTGTGATGGACAGGTGTTCACATACTTTTGGCCATATGGTGCATTACCTGTGGTCATTTCTACTGGCCATTTTATAGAAGGTAAAATATAGCCTAATCTTTCCCGACAATTCTGCTGTGAATTTAGGGTGATTCTATAACTAGAACATCTCAGAAAATACAAACTGGCATAAGTGATTCATTGCAATAATCTCTACAATAATCTTTTGTGCTTTAAGAATGCATATGCAATGAGGGGGAAAGGACAAAACAGTACTGAACATCCCTTGGATCTTTTAATAAAAAAAAAAATAAATAAATAAAAGGCTTATAAGCCTGTTTAGTAAATTATGACTGTCAGTTTTTAATGTCAAACAAATGCATGCCTAGCCTAGCCATTCCTCTTACTAATTTGTATGCCTAAAATTCCATAAAAATTTACCAAAAAGTGAGACATTTTACCTTGCTCTGTCCATGACCCTTTATATATTTTTTTAAATAAAATTCAAAATCTAATGAGTTTCTCTGCTGATCATTATAGAATTCCATATAAATCCTACAAACATGCAACCACTCGTTCTTGAGATATTGCGCTTACGGGTCTTTCAGACGGACACACAGGCAGCCGGACATTTTAAACAGGATTTACAAAGTTAAACTGTTTCATTGTTCGATCTAACTGTAGTATTGTATAAATGTTCAATGTATTTACTGTATTGCGCTGCTTATTATATTCTACTGAAATTCTGAACACCCTGCTCTTTTCTTACATTCATCATACAGTTTTCACCACGTGTGTTGTACCACCGTCCATGAAGGAAGCGCGATGTCATCTCCCCCTGAGTGGATGGGATGACAATAAAAGTGACTTGTTTTCGAAGCGAGCAGTCAGCACTGCGATCAACTCCACAACAGAAAACTGGAGAAAATGAGTGTGTCCATGAGCGCAGTGAGAGCTCCAACATGCTGTAACCCAATGCCTCTGACACACTGCTCTAATCTGCTCAAATGACAGAGCTACACGGCCTGCTGGAATGTGTTCTATGTGGTTTAGCCCTCCAGCACTGCTTTGTATCCACACACACACACACACACACACACACACACACACACACACACACACACACACACACACACACACACAAACACCCCAAACACTGTCCTTTAAACACAACTAATTGTTAACTTATAAAAAAAGTACCTGAAATGCTCCTGGAAATACGATAACATTCTTTCACTCAAGCTTGTTCATTAACCAGTTTCCTGCCTTTGCTTTTAAATCTCTCGGCCCCACCCATTCCCCTGCCCATGTGTGGGGCCCCTCCCACTCATGGTGTGCTAAAACATCATTTTAGCATTGCAGTGCACAAGGTAACACCTCAGTAAAGATAAAATTGTGGGAAGGGACACGGAGGTTTTGAAATGTACTTCTGCAGGTCTGTATTCTGAAAAGTGAGTTGGATTTCTGAGACCATTTTCAGCGGGGGTTTCCATTCAAACGTTTTGAAATTATTAACAGAATTTCTAAAAAATTAGCAACTGAAAACATGAATGAATCAAACGCAGGTGAGACTGGGGGAAGTGGGCGGGGCTTCTAGACGGTGCTGGTTAACATCGAAGAGTTCAAAACACTTGTGCAAATTATTCCAGATTCATATGTGGCTCATCTCCCGGTTTATTGGAGTGAAAAAGACTGCTCTTTTAGCAGATTTCTGAGAGATAACTCGAAGTTGCGGACTCCGATGGTAAACTGCGGCGCTCCTACGCAAAACGTTTTAACCCTGATGAATCTTGGCAGTGTCGTCCTGCAATATGGCCATGATACGTCTTTCTACATGGTTATTAAAGAACTAAAAAGCTACACACTTCATCTTTTAAGATTAAAAGAACTGTTGCCAAACATATAACATGCTAGAAACATTATAATCACTCTAATAATGATCCTTTCATAGACTCTTATGTATTTATATTATTTATATTAAAATCTAAACAGCGACTTTTTTTTTTTTTTTTTTTTTGGCCGGGCAGTGTAGCTTATGCATTCATATGAATGCACACTGACAACTAAAAGCTCAGGCATGAAACTTGAGCCCACTTTTAACTCTGTAGCTCAAGCAGGAAAGCTCACTTAGATGCTCTACTGTAGTCTAGCACTACAACAGGACTCATTTCGAAACCGATTCATCATGACCAGAGCTCCCGGAAAGCACCGGTGAGCCTGAGATGAAGAAATAAACCCACGTCACTCACGAAGCCAAACACTGCATGAGAGCTAGGGCTAGTTACGTTATGTCATTTCCACATGATGCGGGATCGAGAGCAGATGTCCAGGCTGATGTGAGGATGGGCGAGGAGCCTGGCTTAGCTTCAGCGCACTTTATTAAGCCTTAATTTATAGAGCGGAGTTGGAGCAGCTGCTTGAGATTGACCAGAGTCTGCCTCGGTGCGAAGAGAGAGTCAGCGTGGATTAATAATAACTTTAATAAATTCAGCAGCTGATGGATCTGCTGAGACACAGAGAGACAGGTGACCGTACATTCACGCGTTTTCGTTTCACTTTTTTTTGTTCCAAAAGATTTGTCTTTACGCTCACGAGTAAATTTTGGATGCACGTCTCTGTGCTTCAGAGGAGTTTTCCAGGAGGTGTAGGAACGGAGAAGATTGCAGTACAGTTCACTGCTTATACACGTGCAACTGCTGCCCCTGCTGCTTTCAGGTCGTCCTGCAACTCTTTTCAAGTGTGTCGTGAAATCTTGCCTGATGTACCTGTCTGAGGACAATTAGTTGTGATTCCTTTAACTTTCCACCTGCACTTTATCTTCCCAACTAATGACAACATCTTTTATAATGAAACCAGGTGCAATCTGCATAAGAACTTTTTTTTTTTCTTTCCTGCATATGTATATCTATATGTACAACCTAAAATATTTTAAATCTCTGAATACTTTTTTCAATATCAGAAAGCTTTTTTTTCTGCTTATGAATACACACTTGTCAAAAACACATTACATGTGTACATATGAAGGGGATATATGCACTGGCCATCTGAATACTTATTTTCCCTCATACTATAGCTAATCCATCGATCAGGGAATCTTACAGCCCTCCAACTATGCTCAGATGCTCATTAATTCTTAACCATTACACAGATAAGCTCTAGCAGAACAACAAAAAAAGCCAGAAATGTAAATTCGCCTACTCATAATGGTACTCGAATGCTGGAGTTGTGAAAACAGATAACGCAATGATAATGTACCAAAAAACACGTACTCTCATTCAGTTTGGGAAAAAATATTGATGCAGCCTGAGCTATTAAAGTTTATCCCTGTTTATAAAAACATCTTTAAAAAAAAAAAAAAAAAAACCTGGACAGTATACGTCTACAAGAGACAACGTTAACAGTCGTTTTTATATATTTATATACATACATACACATACACTCACACATATATATATACATATATATATACACACGCACACGCACGCACACACACACACACACACACACACACACACACACACACACACACACACACACACACAGTACCAGTCAATAGCTTGGACACACCTTCTTATTCAATGGTTTTTCTTTATTTTTATTGTTTTCAACACTGTATATTAATACTGAAGACATCCAAACTATGGAAGAACATGTATGGAATTATGTAGTAAATAAAAATGTGTTAAATAACCCAGAATATGTTTTATATTTTCGATTCTTCAAAGTAGCCACATTTAGCTTTGATGACAGCTTGGCACACTCTCAGCTTTCTCTCAGTCAGCCTCATGAGGTAGTCACCTGAACTGGTTTTCCAACAATCTTGAAGGAGTTTGAGAGGTGTCGAGAGGTGTTGTTGGCTGCTTTTCCTTCATTCTCCAGTCCAACTCCTCCCAAACCATCTCCGTTGGATTTAGATCGGGTGATTGTGGAGGCCAGGTCATCTGATGCAGCAGTCCATCACTCTCCTTCTTGGACAAATAGCTCTTCATAACCTAGAGGTGTGTTTGGGGTCATTGTCCTGTTGGAAAACAAATGATGGCCGCACTAAGTGCAAACCAGGTGGGATGGCATGTCTCTGCATAATGCTGTGGTAGCCATGCTGGTTAAGTGTGCCCTCCATTTCGACTAAGTCACCAACAGTGTCACCAGCAAAGCACCCCCACACCATCACACCTCCTCCTCCATGCTTCACAGTGGGAACCACACATTCAGGAACCGCCCGCTCACCCTCTCTACGTCTAACAAACACACGACGGTTAGAGCCAAAAATCTCGGATTTAGACTCATCTGACCAAAGGACAGTTTTCCACTGATCTAAATGTCCATTCCTTATGTTTCTTGGCCCAAGCAAGTTTCTTCTGCTTGTTGTTCTTCCGAAGTAATGGTTTCTTTGCTGCAATTCGACCATGAAGTCCTGACTCACGCAGAATCTCCTCTGAACAGTGGATGTTGAAATATGTCAACCTTCATACTCAGGACTCCATCGGTGGACAGTGGATAGATTTTAACCAACCGGACTGCTTGCAAAAACTGTGATGAATTTATTGGTTGCACATTTGCACTATTTATCCATATAGTACACAATAACAGAAGGGATTTATTTATAATCGCACTATCCGTTGCACCCAGATGAGGATGGGTTCCCTTTTGAGCCTGGTTCCTCTCAAGGCTTCTTCCTCATATCATCTCAGGGAGTTTTTCCTCACCACTGTCGCCACTGGCTCGCTCATTAGGGATAAATTCACATATTTACAATATATTTTTTGTGAATCCATTTATTTCTGTAAAGCTGCTTTGTGACAGTGTCCATTGTTAAAAGCGCTATACAAATAAAACTGAATTGAATGGAATGTCTGCCACTTGAACTCCGAGAAGCATTTATGTGGGCTGTAATCTGAGGTGCTGTAAATCGGCGGTTTCTGAGGCTGGTAATTCTAATAAACTTATCCTCTGCACCAGAGGTAGCTCTTGGTCTTCCTTTCCTGGGACGGTCCTCATGAGAGCCAGTTTCATCAGAGCGTTTGATGGTTTTGGCGACTGCACTTGGGGATACATTCAAAGTTCTTGAGATTTTTGGGATTGAGTGACTTTCATTTCTTAAAGTAATGACGGACTGTCTTTTCTCTTTACTTAACTGAGTGTTTCTTGCCATAATATGGATTTGTACAGTAGTTGTAGTAGCAATAATAGGGCTATTGACTCTGTACCCACCCTTCCTCTGCACAAGACAACTGATGGTCTAAAGCACATTAAGAAGTCACAAATGAACTCTTGACAAGGCAGACCTGTGAACTGAAAACCAATCCAGGTGACTACCTCGTGAATCTGATGAGAGAATGCCATGTGTGTGCGCCAAAGCTGGCATCAAAGCTAAATGTAGCTACTTTGGACAATCTAAAATATAAAACATATTCTGGGTTGTTCACTTTTTTTGTGTACTACATAATTTCATACATGTTCTTTCACAGTTTGGATGTCTTCACTATTAATGTACAATGTTGAAAACAATAAAAAATAAAGAAAAACCACTGAAGGAGAAGGTGTGTCCAAACTTTTGACTGGTACTGTGTGTGTGTGTGTGTGTGTGTGTGTGTGTGTGTATATGTGTATATATATATATATATATATATATGT
>CM040975.1:28358257-28386418 GCA_022985145.1 Pangasius djambal | reverse complement strand
ATATATATATATATATATATGCGGTATATACAGTGATATTAATAACATTTCCCCTCAATCTGTTGTGCTGCTAAATCAGGACAAGGAAGTAGCCAAGAAAAGGCACAGTGATGAGTGGGCATGAATCAGCGGGTTGGAGATGAGATCCCGTGAATGTAAGACATACCCGATGAGCCAAAGCATTACATCCACTCACACATGAAGGAATGGGGAAATATTAGACAGTAAGCGAACAGTCGGTTCTCGTAGTCTGTGTGCTGTATGCGGGACAAACGGGCAGGCATGAAGACCCGAGTGACTTTGACACTTTGGCTCGGAGCATCTCTGAAATAGCGAGACTGGTGACGTGTTCCCGGTCAGTAGTGGTGGTCCGAGGAGGGACAAATCCCAAACTGCTGACAGGGTGTTGGACGCTCAAGGCTCACTGATGCACAAGAGCAATGAAGGCTGCCCCGTCTGGTCCGAAGTCACAGAAAATTATAATGATGGTTACGGGAGGAAAGTGTAACAACACAGTGCATCGCACGCTGCTGCGTATGGGGCTGCGTAGCCACAGACCAGTCAGCGTGCCCATGCTGACCCACAATGGAAGCTCACCAGGTCCAATGAGTCCCGGCACCAGGATGCCCCGTGGGAAGAAGACAAGAAGAAGACTTCTGGGAAACCCAGCGTCCCGGCATTCACACTGACATCAATCAGAGGTCTTGTAGAGTCCACGCCCCGGTGGGTTTTGGCTGTACGTGGAGGACCTTATTAAGCAGGTGGTCATAATGTTTCGGCTCATCAGTGTGTGTGTGTGTTAGGCCACATTCAACCCTCCTGCACCCCACGCTCCACCCTCCTGCGCCCCGCGCTCCACCCTCCTGCACCCCACATTTAACCCTTCTGCACCCCGCGCTCCACCCTCCTGCGCCTCGCGCTCCACCCTCCTGCGCCCCGCGCTCCACCCACATTCAATCCTCCTGCACCCCACATTCAATCCTCCTGCACCCCACATTCAATCCTCCTGCACCCCACATTCAATCCTCCTGCGCCCCGCGCTCCACCCTCCTGCGCCCCACATTCAATCCTCCTGTACCCCACGCTCCACCCTCCTGTACCCCACGCTCCACCCTCCTGTCTCTGAAACATATCCATTCTGCACCATCACCTCATTCAGCACCATGAAAAGCCATGAACACGGCAGCACAAGTATCACATCAGCAGAAAAGATGGAGTGAGAGTACGGTATGTCTCAGTGTTCAGTTTTTAACAATAAAAGGACAATATGTGACACACACACACACACACACACACACACACACACACACACACACACACAGCCCTGACTGACTGTTGCACTGAGTGACCATTTATGTGTAATTATTTTTGCTCTATCTTTTTTATTGCTATTTGTATAAAAGTCTCTGTCACTGCACTATAACTCAGAGAGAGAGAGAGAGACAGACTGACAGAGAGAAAGAGAAAGGAAGAAGGAAATAGAGAAAGAAAGAGATAAAAAGCAAAAGAGAGAGACAGACAGACTGCCTGACAGAGAGAAAGAGAAAGGGAGAGGAAAACAAAGAGAGAGAGACACAGAGACAGCCAGCCTGACAGAGAGAAAGAGAAAGGGAGAGGGAAACAGAGAGAGAGAGAGAGAGAGAGAGGAAAGAAACAGCAAACAAGTGCCACGTCACAGCAGTGTCCTGATCATCTGCACAGAACAGGATGTGGAGTTCAGCTTACAACATGAGAGAGAGAGAGAGAGAGAAGGAGAACAAAGGAGTACCAACAACAGACTTATAAAAGCACTGACACCTACTGATAAAGAGGATAGTTAGTTTAAAAAAAAAAAAAAAAAAAAAAAAGTGTTGTGGTCTGGGAAAAACCAACCCAACGTTGGTGCGACTGAATTCCGGTAAACAACCAAAAATGACCAAAAATCTGATTTGGGCCCTACATACTTTGACGTCTACACTTTAAGACGATGATAATCATATCTCACCAAAACAGCATGGATATGTTTGATCATGTTGTTGGAGTGCTACATGATACAGAGCAGTGTTTCTCAAGGTGGGGTCCGTGAAGCATAGCCAGGGGGTCCATGACTTTTTTTTATTACAGAGGTGGAAATCACAAGCCACATTAACCCGTGTTATTAGGTTTAGGGGTCCAAGCACCAAAGTCAACTCAGACGTAATGTGGAAATGCTCAGGAATAGAAAGCTTTATTAGTCTCATGATATCGATATCACATCATCATATCATCGCATCATCATATCATCCAGTCCTACTTCTTTTGTGATATAAAGTGAAACATTTTATTAAATACACTAACGTTAAATGGCGGGTAATCCAAATGAAAATTAATTTGAATTCAGGAAACTGCACGCTTAATTAAATCCACTGACTGATTAAGGGAAATGCTCATTTATCAATCAGATATGAACACACACACACACACACACACACACACACACACACACACACACACACACACGTTTTACTCAGACACTGCACTGTCTGAACAGTGAACAATGCTACAGGATTTCAGATCTCACACCTTCACATACCTGTTCATCACACATGATCTATGAGAACACACTCCGCTTATCTTTACACCATATAAACGAAAGTGTTTAGCTGAATTAAGATATAAACAAATACACATTTGCAACAGGTTCACTCTCTTGTGGAACATAATTTACGTAAAGACGTTCTTACGGCAGGTTAGTTATAAAACTGGAGAGACGAATCACTACTGTTTGGACAGACGATGAGGCTCTAGCTGAAATAATCCATGATTCCTGCGTGTGTGTGTGTGTGTGTGTGTGTGTGTGAGTGTGAGAGAGAGAGAGTGAGAGAGAGTGAGAGAGAGAGAGAGAGAGAGAGAGTGAGAGAGAGAGAGAGAGAGTTTAGATCGTGAATGATTTATGCCTTCATGGTCTGGTTTTAGAGAGATAGTGAGCTCTATGATACTTTTAAGTTGCACTGAAAACACTCAGACATGGCGCTCCGAGCCGTTTGAAGAAGCAGATGTTACTCTATTCACTGGTCCAGCTCACGTTCTCCCTGACCGCGGGCAGGAACACAGTAGCACGGGCTGACAACATGGAGAAGCCTAAAAAACGAAACATCCGTTATAGGGAAATGCTGGATTTTACATAACGGACACGGCGCAAAAACAATGGCTGTTTGCAAAATATGCAACGGCAAGATGTCGAGGAAATACAGCACACGTGTTTAACCGGCAAGAAAGCAATCCGGCGAACGTTATCCGAAATCCAGACAACACGCTGGGCTCACGTGGACAGCATCACAGCCAGGAACAGAGCTGAAGCGAACTAACGTGCCTGACAAAGGCACTCCATGAGAAAACGAGAACGTGTTGGAAAGATGCAATGATATTTTAGCTGGCTAACGACGTAACAGCCATTACAGCGATCACAGTGAGGGTTTCAAGCGACTTCTAAAAACAGTTTATCCTCATTACGACAACGCTAACAACCCTAACGCTGCTGATCCTCGGCCGTACGCAGAATGCTGTAAGGAACGCAACACTGCAGTACGGATCACTTATTTCAAAAAGGCTTAAACATGTAAAACCAATTCAGCTAACATACTCAGTATTTAAACATACTGAAATACTCACTCGCATGTCAATCAACCGAATCGTTCCACTTTATTATTCCACTTTTAAACACTGAAGGCGTTATTAGAATTGATGCGCTTTATATTTAACATTTTATAAATACACTATCCATGCTGACTGTTTTCGTTTCAGAAATAATCGCTTACGTTTTGTTGCGAAGTGCACTTTATTAAAACGTGTTTCAGACGTACTTTGGCCTAAGGTGTCTCTGTTATTATTGAACTCTGAGGTTATGTTTCCTAATAAAGCTATATTTTTATTAATAGTGAAATTAGTTTGGTGATTCTGTTCAGTAACGTCGCAAAAATACTCTTAAAAAGCAACGTGGAAAACGAGAACGTGATAACATCACGTATCGTGGGTCAGCCTGAAATCGTGAAAATCGTGATAAGAAATTTCTGGCCAGATCACCCAGCCCCGGAGGGAGAAGGGTCTGTAGGAATATTTGCCCCTCACCCCTCGTCCCTCACCCCTGCTTTGGCCTCTCAACTCAGATCTGGGGCCTCAAACGACATGGCTGTGTCTCCTTCTCTCTCCGTCTGTCTCTCTCTCTCCCACCTTAATGAGAGGTTGTGGAGAGACCTGTCAGAGAGATGATAATTACAGAAACTACAATGTTCACCAGCTGCAACAGGCCTCACCCACTACACACACACACACACACACACACACACACTTCTGCCCTTAAACAAAAGCGACGTTCTGTTATTAGTGTACTGTAACAAAAGTTGAGGGTTGGCCTTAGACACGGTGACGTCGCCATGGTAACACTTTACGTTAACTTTCCACCATTATTGCGCCATCGCGTGTTTAAGAACAAACAAACATGCCGTTCAGGAAATACGTTTTTTTCCGCGGTTTTAATTTTCATTGAAATAAAGCTCATCGTGAACAATCCAGATTTCCTTGGGAATGACATTTCTTTACTGAATCTGAATTTTCATTTTTAGAATGCACCTCACGATTTCTCGCTATAAACCAGGACACTTCGCTCTGGTCAGAGATGTCGTGAATCTGAAATAAACAGCGTCTTTTTTTTTTTTTGAAAAGGCCGCTGTTGAATTCCGCATTCTGATTGGTTCGGAAGGTGGTGATTAACTTTCTGTAAGAGCAGCTCTGAAAATAATTTCTCTGCAGGTTTATATGAGCACGCTTGCATATGGAAGGAGTCTCCAGTGTCAGTGCTTTATTACAGTCAGTAGGATTTCCACGGCGGGAAAGACCTCGGGACTTTCTGGTTTTTCTGTAACACGACGGGTTGCGCGGGGGTTTTTTTTTTGGTCTTATTAACTTGAAGAGAATTTAAAAAAGGGAGAGGGACTGGTGAGGGAATGACTATTTATTGCTACTATAACGTGAGTGAGAACAGGAACTAACTTGCCTCACAGATGTCCCACAACATTAAATGTAGCTAATAAAACTGTAAACTGATCAAACGCATGACACGTTCTTTGATAAATAAACTTTTTTTTCCTTTAGTGTTGTCATATCGCTAGAATAAAACACTCCGGGATATGCTGTTAATTAAAAAAAAAACAACTACCGGAATGATCCGAGCTGGTGACAGTAACTCCACTCTGATTATTTTCCTTTTATTATTTTATTTTATTTCCTTTTATTCAGGTGTGATAAATACAAAAGTGGTCATTTTTAATTCTCTGGTGTGTTTCATTGTTTAAATTAGAAGAAAAAAAAAAATCCTAGAAGCTGATTTGATTTGAATTTCAGTTTCTCGCTAGTCTTTTTTTTTTTCTCTCTCCATAAAGACATACAGAAACATATAAACGCTCATTTATAACACTAAACGTCACTCGGTCCGAGCTGAACAGCCACATGGAACAGCACAGGTGTGTCATTACGCCTGACTTTCCTGGAATCAGTGCGCTGTGAACACATCAGCGCTGGGTTTCAGGACCTTGTTCAAGTGCATGACGTTATACGGTATACATAAAGTCTGAAAGGTTATAACCATGAGATATAGAGAACAGGGATACGCCGCTGCGCGGTCATCACGCTGTCAACTTTCGCTACCCTTCACCACGGGGTTTGTTTGGTGAAAGATTCGTGTGAATTCTGACTGCTGCTCATTTACCAGGAAGGATCGTGGACTTCCTCTCTCCCCTGACGAGCACACGAATGTGGGAGTCTGATAAATGACTTCTATTGCTTCGGGGGAAGTTGTGTGTGCTTGCCCAGTCACATCGCGCCGCACACGAGGGATGCGCTAAAATAAGCTCCGCGTAGGCTGCAGTCATTCATCCCTCTATTCAAAATGAAAAATAAATAAATTTTCCAATATATGAATCGTACGAAAATCCCGAAAACCTTTTGATTTCCTGTGGACTTTACAGGTCGAGGTCAGATCGTGATGTAGCGCTAACACGGATCACTAAGTGACCTTTCGAAAATAGCAAGAGGACGACGGTAAAGGAGGACGACTGCTGAAAAAAACAAGCATCAGGATTTTCTTGTTGTGCTTCGTGTGCTACATTTGAAGAATATGTTGATCACTCAGTGCAGATGTCAAAATCTTTAAAAGTCTAATGATGTTAGCTGATGTTAGCTAGCATTTTAGTTACTGTGGCTGTAGAAGAAGAAGAAGATTGCATGAGCAAGAGTTTTTGATTATCTATCTGCTCATCCGTGCTGATATTCAGTGTAAGATCACTCTCGCTAGTGCGATATTGCGTAATTATCTCACGAGGCTAATTTCTAGTGTGTGTGTGGTAGAACAAGTAGAAGCTACTCAATATTTTACTTGATTCGTTTTTCTATTTCAGGGCGCGTAATAAATTAAAAAGACGCGTAGTTGCTTCCTATTTTCGTTTGAAAACGAAAGAAATGTACAAAGACCCAGTAGCCGAGCTGTGACTAACACTGCAAATAAAACACCCAGGCGAACAAACTGTTACCTGGAAGCGTGGATTGTTTTGGATTGAGAGCCGAAGCCTGTTTGACTCATCAGCTGAACTGCTTTCGGTGACGTGACGGTGGTATACACCGTGACGTCAGTCTCAAACTTTAATCCACCCCGAGGGCTCACGGAATGAGCTAATTACCCAAACAGGCATAAAACCTCAGGCTGCTTTATCTCAAATAATCTAGCGTTCAGCTTCTTTCGCTTGGGTCCAGTGGGGCCACTGACTGGACGCCGCTAACAGGTTCTCGTAACTGGATCAATTTTCGGCCAAAATGATGACTGAAGGCTTTCTTTAACACGATAGTTCACGTAAAAAACGAAAATTCTGTCTGTTTACAGCAGAGGAAGTTTCTCGGGGTTCTGGCATCCAGGAAATGCACACTTTAGCACCATTTTGAAAAATAAACCAAGACCTGAGGCAAAATAAACTTAGAATGTCTAAAATGAAGCTTGCATACAGCGTCCCTCTCCCTCTGCTGTAAACAGAGCAGCGCTTCTGGGTCCAGTCCGGGAGTACGTCGGCTCTCACGTCAACACAACACGCTCACGTTCTCCCGTGAACGCGTGACTGAGATCTGAGTGAAGTATTTTCGGAATGAAGACTTAATTTACGGTTTTTTGTGCATACAAAGCATTCGTATCGCTTCATAAAATTGGGATTAACCACTGGAGCCACATGGATAACTTTTACGGTGCCTTCATGAACATTTTGGTTACGTGGCCTGTCAATGGAGGGACAGAAATCTCCCAGGTTTCATTAACAATGATTTCATTTGCGTTCTGAAGATGAAAGAAAGTCTTATGGGTTTGGAGCCACGTGAGGGTGAGTGACTTTTGGGTGAACTATCCCTTTAAGTTTTTTTTCTTATATATGTTCATGCGCTTCTCAGTTTTTCCACATCCAAGCTGTCAGTTGCACAAAAACAGCAGGCTGGTCGTATTTATCTCACAAAATCTGTACATCTCTTCCACGTGTTGCTGCTGAGCGGACTGATGACTGACTAGTCCTTCTCATTACTAATCTGTAGGACAGAACCACCCTTATAATATACTACAAACATGAAGAAAGCTACTGAAGAAAAACCAACTCAGACATTTGACCTTGCTGTGACCTTGACCCTGTTTTGATCAATTTCTCCTCCGTTCAGCTGCTGGTTACGATGATAATTCCCTATAAATCCTACAAACGTTCAACCACTCGTTCCTGAGACATTCTCGCGCTAACGAGAATCGCGGACAGACGCTCAGACACACGGACTGACGTCAAACATCGTAGATGAAAATGGGTCTTGAGCTCCTCCTGACCATGAGCGTGTAAGCAACATCTTGGCATGACAAACAGGAAGGAAGCTATTGAAGAAAAACGAAGTCAGACATTTGACCTTGCTGTGACCTTGACCCTGTTTGGATCAATTTCTCATCTGAATCCTTTCATCTGCTGGTTAAGTTCCATATAAATACTACAAACATTCAACCACTCGCTAACATGGACAGACCAACATCAACAGTCATGACAGCACTCATAACTAGCCAAAAAAGGGTCCTTTGGAGTGTGCAGGACATTATTAAGGACACTGTTCGATACTGTGGTGGCCTCCGCTATTCTCTACGCTGTAGTCTGCTGGGTGGGAGGCAGTACAGAGCGCGACAGGAAGAGACTGAACAAGCTGGTTAGGAGAGCCTGCTCTGTCCTGGGCTGCCCACTGGACTCTGTGGAGGAGGATGTTAGCCAAGCTGACATCTATTATGAACAGCACCTCTCACCCCCTGTATGGCTCTGTGGAGACCCTGTGCAGCTCTTTCAGCAGCAGACTGCTACGCCCCCGGTGTAGGAAGGAGCGCCACCGCAGGTCATTCATACCAGCGGCTGTCAGACTTTACAACACCGCGTTACAGTGATGTTCAGAATGTGCAATATTTTATACTTTTATATAATTTTATTTCTTTTATTATTCCTAAGGTGCATATATAGTTATAGTTTTAACGTTTCTTTCTTCCTGCACTTTAACTGTCTGAGAGCTGCTGTGATAAGTGAATTTCCCCACTGTGGGATCAATAAAGTTTATTTTATCTTATCAAAAAGGGTTCGAGTTCGAGTTCCTCCTGAACATGAATGTGTAGAGCCTTATTCGGACAGGATTAAATGCACATGGAGTCTTGAGGTAATTTAGTTCGTAATAACTGCTGTTTCTTGCCTATTTAGTCTCGTAGTGCATGTATCAGTGCCCCTCCCACTGATATTAAACACTTCCTGGAACATTGGTTTGTCCCAAAGTGAAATAAGCGCCAGCGTCTCTTCGACTGCTTGGACGCCATGTTGCGAACGGCGCGTGATCACGTGACTGTGTGATGCAAAAATCCGGGTTCGTAGCTAATACGACTCGCTAGAAACTCACTGCTCCAGTGGCCATTTGTCCGGATGTGAGATATTAGTCACTGATTTGACATGAAGAAAAAGAAATAAATAAATTACAGACGTCCCACTGATAAATTAATCCAATCCGAATAGGGCTTAGAGAACGTCTCTGAATAACGAACAGGGAGGAAGCTATAAGCTCTCAGTGGCAGGGGCATGTAAAATGTGAATTTAGAGCTATCTTGTCCCAAGAAACAATTCTTATAATCAAAATCAGATAATGATCTAATGATAGAGTGAACCGTTTAAAAGTCTGATGAAAGCGTAACCCTTCCACATGCTCGTGTCACTGTGAACAGCGTAACTGAGGACATGTGGAGTTCACTGCTCCGAGTACAAATCTCCAGATCCTCATATAAACCTGAGCGTGTGTGTGTGTGTGTGTGTGTGTGTGTGTGTGTGTGTGGAAGCCCTACTGAGAGCCGGCTTTAGTTAGAGAGAGAAAACAGAAACTGGTGTTGGCAGACTAAACACAGATCTGAACGGGTTTATCAGCTGGATATCGGTGTGCTCGGAAAAACTAAATCATATGAGCAGGAATGGATGAGTTATCTGCTGAATTATCTGTGCGAGTCTCAGAAATCATAGTGAATACAGAAAAGGTGCCGTAACGCTCAGCTTGGGAAACATAGTGAAGGTTCAGCATTTCTGATTTATGAGTCTAAAGCATTCGTCTGTGGAGCACAATCAGTAAACTGTTGCTAAACTTCTCTATTTAAGCTTTATCTGTTTTACGGCTCAGTACTGTCAACAGAAGGGACGTGAATTACAATCAAAAGAAACCGAGCTGACACTAATCACTTCCTCATTTCACACGATTGCTCCTAGCTTTTGAGCATCTAAACGTCCTCTTACGCTCCAGATATCAGCGCCATGAAAAAGAGAATGATGAAAAACATGATGCAATGCAGAAACAATGAGAAATAAACTGCTGCACGCTGTAGGACTCTCCCTGACACGTCCCGTTTCTCTGGAAACCCTCGGTTTTTACTATTATTTCTCCTGTTATTACTGAAGTACGCTGCAGTGAAGAGAGAGGTCACGCAACAAGTATCAATCGCAGTGAAGGAGAAGGAGCTTCCTAAAGTTCTCAGGGACAGCATTATTAAACAGCACTCGAATGGAAAAAAGCTACAGAGCCATAGCTTAAAAGACTTTAAGCATCCCTGTGAGTATAAGCGATTCAATAATACGCAGTAAGGAAGTTCACAACGAATCGTCCCTGGAAACGAATAGTCAGGAAAGTGAGAGAGAAGCCAGCAGTCACTCAACAACAACAACAAAAAAAAAAGAGAGTTGTCCTGAAAGCAGCAGGAAGAACAGTTACACTGAGACCAATAAGCAACACCTCACACAAAACTCCTCCTCCAGTAAAAAGAAGCACATCTAAAATTTGCACAGGAGCATTCAGACAAATCAGAACTCTTCTGGAACGAAAAGACGAAACACAAATACAGCTCTCTGGCAATAATTCAGCCAGCTTGTCACGCCTGATCCCAAGAACACCAAGCCCAAAGTGAAGCACGGTGGTGGGAGCATCAGCATCATGATATGGAGCTGCTTCACTGCGAACAGTACCGAGGCATCACGCGTCTTCTCGAAGGAAACGCGAAAGGAGCGATGTACCAGGACGTATTAGAGGAGAATTTAATCTCTGAAATTGAGTCTGGAGACAACAAACATGCAGCCAAAAATAACTCAAGAAGCAAACTAGCACTGGGTCTCAAATCGCATACTTGTGTACGATTCTAGACAGTTAGTCAGTACTAACTCTGACCAGTATTATGGCTAGTGTTCGGATTTTAAAAAACCTCTCAAACCCATTTAAAGCTCCGTTTTGCAAACTAGTGTTCTGGGTTTTCTCGATTAGTAAATACTTTTTGATTTGAAACACAGATCATGACAACAATCACGACGATGGCGGAACATTTAAAGAGATACGGAGCTTGTCAGTGTGTTTAACATCACTGGGCATAAACATTTTACAACTTGGAAACCCTAAACCGGAGATGTTTAGGCTCTGATCTAGTTAATATCGGGTCTGACTGGTGTCAGATATCAGCCACATTTAAATGAGTAAAATGATATATTATTATAATAAAATATACATATGTATCACATCACAAAAAAACATGACATGCATCACAATATTTAGTTTGGACCAAACAAAAAGCCCCAGGAAAATATTCAAAGAATTTTAAGCTCAAATGAAAACTTTTCTCGTAATTATAGTTTTTAACAAGGAACAAGACAGAATCGAGAAGAACAACTCAACTCCACGCAATTAACTGATATTAAACCTTGATTAATAATCTCATCAGCGTTTCACTTCGCCGTGGTTACGGCGAGTTTCTCGTGATGGATAGAAAAGATGTTTTAAAAGGAACAGATATTTCAGGTCCTAGATATCTGAAAAAGAATAGAGATTAATATGCGTAATGAATTGATGTAGAATCGCATTGTGGCATCCTGAATAGCAAAATCAATTGAATATTGAAATTCATATCCTAATTAAGGGTTTAGATTAAAGATGATCAGATTTGATGTGCTCTAAAACATTATTTTTAATAAAAATGAGAATTATTTACAGGCATGATGTAGAAATGAAGTATTGTCTTTTCTACATTGTGTGCTGAGTCTTTATAGGCATGTGCTTTTCCTTTTTATTATTTTTTTATGATAATGATTATTAATATTTTACATTTTTAGGAGATTTAGGACACTAGACATGATGTTTGTGATTATTATTTTATTAAGAACATGCTTGGTTAAGATAACTAGGTAAAGCTAGTCAGGTTAACTTAACCTAGCTAACACAAATCTCAGCTTGCGAGCTAAATTTTTCCTTCTGCATCATTGTTTGAACCTTTAATTTGTCCGAATATTCACTAAAAATCTCTTAGCACAAATCCTGATTTAAAATAATCCCAATTTTACTCCTCACTTTTCACGCTCAATGCAATTTCCACTCGTTTGTCCTCGCCATACAGACATTTCCACAGGCCGCATCCTAAATATCCAACACTCACACACGTAGTGTACTAGATAGGGTGCACACGTCATTATGACGCGCCCTCTGTAGTGCACTTGTACATAGAGTAAGGAGCGCATTTGTAATACAGCCAATACAGATTACCTGTTAGCATTCCAGCGCTTTTCCAGGGCTAGCAACTAAAAGAATAACAAGCCAAAAGGCAAATAAAGGTTTACAGAAAATTAAATAACACTCACCTTACCTGCAAGATAACGGTTTTGTCTGTTATTTGTCCGGTTTATCTGCGCAATTCTGTGTATAAGACATTTATCTCCACTCCGCTGATGTAGAACCGCTCACCGTTCGCCTTTATGGGAAGCTTTTCCAACGTTATTTTCCTTGACCGACAAATCCCGCCTCTTGCATTACGATTGGCTAGATTTACACACACTGGATCGTCTTAGCCAATCATAGCACAGAGAATGGGACACGCTTGCCAGTCATATAACTCGGGAGGCGGGACCTGAGAGAAATGGTTTTCCAGTATCCCGAGTGACCAGCGTGAGAAATTCCGCCTCCGTTGCCATTAGAGACCAGTCCTTGTAGATTCTCATTGGTTGCCCGTCAGGAATCGTTACTCTCATTGGCTGAAATGTACCTCTGTCACAGGATAGCTCTTCGTTTCAATGCTTTTCTGTTACTAATGGAAAGGATTACACTTGATTAATTTTTGTATTTGTTTAAGTGTTATGTACACATTTATTTCAATGTCACAGGGTGACAGACAGCAGACTTTTAGTGCTTAAAGCGTGATAATGGCATGTTTATGCTAACAGGATGGAGGTTAATGTGCTGCAAAACAAAGGAAATCATTTATAAACCAATACACTACTGCATTTAAAAGATGTCATTAATGTTCATATTAAGCCTCTGATGCACACTATATATGAATAAATGTTTACATATAATGATTATTACTATAAGAAATTAAAATAATAAAAGTTTAGAAGGTCCTGATAGGCTGTGACAATATGAAGAAACGATACAAAGAGTCATATTGCAATTATTGTTTATATAAATATTAAAAACTGATTAAACCTACAAATAGATGATGCTAAAATATTGAAAATATCATAAATAATAAAATATTTATCCATGTTAGTAGCTTGATGCACCATTGTGAAGAAATGCTTCAATTTAGGGCACACCAAACTCACATTTCACCCTCAAGTTCCCTCAATAAACAGTTAAATCATTAATAAAACATAAAAGAGACATAAACCTAAAAGAAATCCATGCATTTTTTAGAATCATCATACACTTTTATCTTAAGGATGTGACTTTTTCTGCCTCTCCAAATCGCCCATTTTTCAGACGTCCATGAGTCATTAAAGGAGCATTAAGCAAGATCAAAAATTAATTCAGATTAGCTCTCTAACAGTTAAGTAGGTGGAGTCAAGAATATCTGAATATTTTTGAACTCCTTAAGCCGACCCCACACCCCGCCTCTATTCCCACCCATGTGCCCAAAGCCCCGCCTCCAGAAACTAGAGTTAGCATTAGCAAGCCCTGCCATGACATTACTATTAACGCACTCGGCCATTCATCTGCTTGAAAGCCAAGTTATAACTCTATAAACATGTGAAATTCGCTGTCCTTTATACTTCATATTAAAAAAATGTGTCTACACGATTCGTTATGTAAAGCCAGCCATGTGAACAATTCAAAATTTTATTCAGATTAAGTTTACGCACCTGTCCAGGACCAAGGTGACTAATTGTGCGTCCAGCTAAAACTCCTTCACCAGTAATAAATGGCTGCATCATGGAAAAGCACTGCCAGTGTTTATTCTGTTTTTTATAGAGTTTCTTGCTAAGTTTTTCAAATCACAGCGTGACTTTTTTTTCCTCAAAGGAGAATTATGTGGCTGCGCTGGGTGCTTGTGGATTTCAGGCACGGGGCGGAGTTAAGGGACATTGGGGAGTGTCTATAAAATGACTGACAAGATGCTCATCCAAACACCGACAAGCCTTCTGGACCGTAACGCAGTTTTCCAAACAGGTTTTCTCTCTCAGCTACATAATACACTTGTGTCAAAGTCATGGCTAAAATCATTATTTTTTCTTATGTATATATTTTCCAGGTTATTTGTACTCGTAAGAAACAAAATCGACTGTTGCACCTTTAATATTCAGAACACTGACTAGCCAAACTAGGCTCTGTCACTGGAATTTATTTTAAATAAACAGTATTACTCAGAATCCGTATAAATTTTAGGTCAAAGACAAAGACACTAAAAGTAGATTCTGTCTAACTGAAGATCGAATGCAAACATTTCATGCTTCAGTTTAAAGAAGCAATATATATAAGGAATATTTATGTGATTTGATTCTTAGTATTATTTAATATCTGCTGGTTCTGTGGGCATCAAAAACCACAACCAAATACTGAAAGAGGAAATGACCTGCATGCATGAAAAAAAATATATATATATATATATATATATATATATATATATATATATTAGGGTTAGGGTTTTCTCTGGAAATGTCTTAACCCAGAGAGTTGAAATCTCTGAAAATTAATCTTACTGCTTACCAGTAAAGACTGCTTCTACAAGCGGGCATTGATTATTTAACCGGGTCGTTCCCTGTATGTGGTGCTAAAACTTGTTTATTGTATTTTTTATTCTATTTTTCATTAGAAATCCTTGATGCAAGGAGAACACTTACGTGTTATGAGTTTATTCCATCTAACAATGGAAATATGGAGGCACGATATTACTAAGGTATCATCAAAAGAAGTCATTGTGGTAGAATCATGGTTAACCGTCATTAATTTCACTCAGTGTCCACAGCATTCTCTAAACTCTGAAGAAGGCTTTAAGCTCCACCCACTCAGCACAAGCATGTGACGGGGGTTACCAAACCAGGGGTCACGACCCAGCGTGGGGTCACCTGATTTATAAATGGGGTCATGAGAGAAACTTACAATCTCCTCTTTTGTGTCATTCATTTATTTTACAAATTAATATTAGAAACATGGAAGACAGATTTTGTGTGTTAATATTTTGAAAATGTTACCAGGAGTCACATGCAGACAAGCCATGTTTAGGCCTAACTGTATGTTATTTTAGACATTTTCATGATAATGATTGCACTAGCATAGTTCAGCAATAAAAACTGACAAATTTCCCATTGACTCTCACTAAACTATACTAGCATTTAGTCTCAAATCGCATACTTACAGTATGTACTATTCTAGACCATTATTGAGTACTAACACTAACCGGGTTTCCTATTACGGTTAGTGTTTAAATTTTACAAACCTCTCATGTAGCCTTCGAAATTACCGAAAGCTCTGTTTTGTGTACTTTCTGGATTTCCTGGATTAGCAAATACTTTTGAATGTAAGGTCAGAGTTTTTGCCATTCATGACAACAATCACGACAACAGCAGAGAGTTGTAAAGAGGAACAGAGCTCGTCAGTGTGTTAACTGTATAAAATAATTTAAAAAAAATTACAGATGGACTTGGAAACCTGACGGAGAGCGATGTTTAGGCTGTGACGTGGCATCTAGTGATTGTCGCTGTTAAATTTTCCAGATGTCCATAAGATACAAAGCGATGCTGCTTGTGTTGTGGCTGCTTCTGCAAAAGCACAAAAAAATCCTGCGTCAAATATAAACCAAGCTGCGTGGGGCCAGATAACACCACCCCAGCGTGGATTATTTTCCTATAACAGCACAACGCCTCCCACTAGACTGGCAAGTCAGCGCAAGCAATATTCCTTTGGTTTTTAGTTATTTACATTGTTACGTCCCTGGACGTAAGTGATTCTTTTTTATTTATTTTTGCATGTGTTGTATATGTTGTATTGCGTGCTACGTATGTTACTGACATCATAAAATGTTGAAATGTTACAGTGGTCCTATCCTGAGCGGTCAAGGCTTGGGGTCACAAGAAAATTAATAATAATGTCCATTTTGGGGTCGTTCGACTAAAAAGTTTTGGAACCCCTGATGTAATATATCACTGAAAAGCCCATTTCCTGATCTATACAGTATTTCAATTTACATGTTAGTATGATATGCACGTCAGTTTCCTTTATAGACCTTAATAACCACACTGTGCTCTATATTTAGAACCAAAAATGTCAAAATGTCAGTTTCTAGACGACCTGCATTCATTGTATTTATTCAAGAAATATCACTAATCAAAAGGATATCAAAAAGGACATTTCTCAAAATGCTGGTTATTGCTGTATTTACATCAGATTCTATTTTGGAAAATGACAAAAACGTAAACTTTTTTATAACAACCCTTGGTGTTTTTTTTTTTTCTTTGGTTAAACAATAAAGAAATGATTTTTCTAACAAACTTTTCTGTTAAAGTCTCTCTTAAGAGCGTCTTCATGGTGAAATAAACATTTTAATTCCAACAACATCCGAAGGCTAGATTTTTGGTCTTATCAAGTGTGTCAATTGACATCTATTGGATTATACTGTATATACTGTATTTGCAGAAATATGTTTTTAAAATTTGCAATACAAAAAATATTTGCGAGAATATCAGCAATCAGCTGGCATAGATTGAGGGTGAAATCTGTTGTTGCAAAAAATTTCACCCGTAATGTCTGGCGTTAAATATTGTCCTGGTTGATGCTGGTTATCATGGCTAAATTGGTCAGTGCTAAAGGTAATAGACATCTAAACTGACAGCACGTAACAGCATTAATCCTGTGTGGATAGAAACAGAGTGAGATAGCTTTACAACTGGGATGATTTCGGTTATTTTTATGAACTGGATGGATGGATGGCAGCATCTGGTCTCAAACTGAGACCCGAGCATCAGCGTTCAAACCCCATCAGTATATAACAAATTCGTTTTTAATGCGTTTCGTCCATGTTTAATGGATGCCTCAGTGGAAACATGTACTCCTGTAATTTGTTTTGAGTCACAGTCGAGGGAGCTGAATGGAGGGCTGCATGACACACTTCAGGATGCAATCTGTTTCCTGCACAAACAGATGGAGCCACTGTACTCGTGCTACAGCACCCCTCCCTTTCCCTTTCATACTGCTCACTACACACACACACACACATGCACACACCACACTTATACACTCTGCTACACACCAGACGTGAGCATTAATCCTAAACCAACAGGGTGATTGTGTGTTTTAGCACATAAAAATGCTAACTGTATTACACCTTTCATCACGGTCAGGAAACTACAGAAAGCAAACCCACTGCTCAGAGATCTTTTTGGTTGTTTTTTTTTTTTTTTTTTCAGAATGTGATTGTTTAATACAATATAAATCTGTTGATCAGAATTAAATCTGAATTACGCAACACATATCTATTCATGCTGTGAGAACTGAAAGTGCTAGATGTAGAGATATAGAAGCCTGCCGTATTTAACACGCCATTGTGCTGTGTGATTAGTATCACCACAACAGCAGACCAAACGCTGCAAAGCACCACCTGGTGGAACCATGTGGAGAAGCACGATGCCGTTTCCATCAGCGTGGAATAACAACACTAATCAATTTCCATCATTTTCATCACTGCAGTTGTTAGCATGCAGGATATAAATAAGCATAGATTACTTGGCACATTTAAATATTCAAATATTATGTATATTAGGAGAAATATGATCCATCATACTGTAGTGGTTGTATTGACTAATTCGCTAGTCGCCGCTGTGGGGAGGTCGACTAGTCAGGGTGGTGGAAAAAACAGTAAGGCAGATGCTAAAGAAAGCATGCTAAATATACTGACAAATATACTTTTTTAGTCTCTATACTTTATTACCTCACAACAACTTACCATCTCACAATATTTTCAATCTCACGGTAATTTACAATCTCACGGTAATTTACAATCTCACGGTAATTTACAATCTCAATCTCACAGTAATTTACAGTCTCACGGTAATTTACAATCTCAATCTCACGGTAATTTACAGTCTCACAGTAATTTACAATCTCACGGTAATTTACAATCTCAATCTCACAGTAATTTACAGTCTCACGTTAATTTACAATCTCACGGTAATTTACAATCTCAATCTCACAGTAATTTACAGTCTCACTGTAATTTACAATCTCAATCTCACAGTAATTTACAGTCTCACGGTAATTTACAATCTCAATCTCACAGTAATTTACAGTCTCACGTTAATTTATAATCTCAATCTCACTGTAATTTACAATCTCAGTCTCACAGTAATTTACAGTCTCACGGTAATTTACAATCTCAATCTCACGGTAATTTACAGTCTCACAGTAATTTACAATCTCACTGTAATTTACAATCTCAATCTCACAGTAATTTACAGTCTCACGTTAATTTACAATCTCACGGTAATTTACAATCTCAATCTCACAGTAATTTACAGTCTCACGGTAATTTACAATCTCAATCTCACAGTAATTTACAGTCTCACGGTAATTTACAATCTCAATCTCACAGTAATTTACAGTCTCACGGTAATTTACAATCTCAATCTCACAGTAATTTACAATCTCAATCTCACAGTAATTTACAGTCTCACGGTAATTTACAATCTCAATCTCACAGTAATTTACAGTCTCACGTTAATTTATAATCTCAATCTCACGGTAATTTACAATCTCAATCTCACAGTAATTTACAGTCTCACGGTAATTTACAATCTCAATCTCACGGTAATTTACAGTCTCACAGTAATTTACAATCTCACGGTAATTTCCAGTCTCACGGTAATTTACAATCTCATGATAACTTTCAATCTCAATCTCACAGTAATTTACAATCTCACGGTAATTTACAATCTCACGGTAATTTTATAATCTCAATCTCACAGTAATTTACAGTCTCACAGTAACTTACAATCTCACGATAACTTCCAATCTCAATCTCACGGTAATTTACAATCTCATGTTAATTTACAATCTCACAATGATTTACAGTGTCACGATAACTTCCAATTTCAATCTCACAACAATTTAGAGTCTCACAGTAATTTCCAGTTTCACGGTGATTTACAATCTCAATGTCACAATAACTTACAATCTCATGATAACTTCCAATCTCAATCTCACAGTAATTTACAATCTCATGTTAATTTCCAATCTCACGGTAATTTCCAATCTCACGATAACTTCCAATCTCAATCTCACGGTAATTTACAGTCTCACGGTAATATTCAATCTCATGACAATTTCCAATTCCACTGTAATTTACAATCTCACAATAATTTATAATCTCACTATAATTTCCAATCTCACAGTAATTTACGATTTCATGGTAACTTACACTCTTGCGACAATTTACAATCTCGATGTCACAATAATTTACAATCTCACAGTAATTTACAATCTCACAATAACGTCCAGTCTCACGTTAACTTACAATCTGCCCAGAGCAGCCAGACAAATCTCAAAAAAGAAAAACTAAACAGCAAGGAGACGTAGTAAAAGCAGAATAAACACTGGCATTGCTTTTTCAGGAGAATTTATTACTGGTTTAGGGGATGGAGCTTGACACAGAATTAGCGATGTTGCTCCTGGACTGGTCTGTAAACTCAACCACTATAAAGCTTTGAACAGACTGAAAGTCCAGCTTTACACAACAAATCAAATTTTTTTATTACAAAAGAAAAAGGACAGTAATGGCACTCGTAACAATTCTCATAAATCAGTATGAGGCAACGTTTGAGTGTTGAGAGAGTTATAACTTGGCTTTTGAGCAGTTGAATATCCAAGTGTGCTTGAAAATGATGTCATGACAGAAGGCTCGGGGGCGGAGCGTTTGGGTACATGGGTGGGACTGGGGACAGGTTTAAGGGGTAAAAATGAATTCAAAGCTTATTCAGCTCCACCTATTTAAACATTAGGGACCTAATCTTGCAAAATTTAGGGATGTCATGTGTTATACCCCACACATACAGTAGTGGTTTGTGTTCTTTCTGTGTTTCTCTCTTCTCCGTGTGTTTGTGTCCAGATGCTGCGCTCACTTCCTGATGCTTCGCCTCCCGACATCTGGATGTGTGCTGATGTCATCGACATGACGGCATTTAATTCACTGCTGGAGTGAACACCCTCGTCTTTGGCTCATTTGTTTGGGTGTTAAGACTGGGCTTTGTGATTTATAATTCTTTTCCATACATGGCGTATGACCCTTAGCTTGTTTGTTGCATATTGTCATTAGCCGGGCCCCTTTGATTTGTTCCTGGATATGTGTATATATTTCTACTGTGTAAATCGTTCTATTTGTTATCCACGTCTCCAGGTGTAGTGCTTGTCTCTGTTTTTAGTTACATAGGGAGAAAGGGAAGCAGTCAGTGTTTCATGTGTTTCATGTGTTTGTTGGAGGCAGTCGTGGCCTAATGGTTAGAGAGTCGGACTTGTAACCTGAAGGTGAACCTGAAGGTCGTGGGTTCGAGTCTCGGGTCCGGCAGGGATTGTAGGTGGGGGGAGTGAATGACCAGCGCTCTCTTCCACCCTCAATACCATGACTGAGGTGAGACCCTTGAGCAAGGCACCAAACCCCCAACTGCTCCCTGGGCACCGCAGCAAAAAAGGCTGCCCACTGCTCTGGGTGTGTGTTCACTGGGTTAAATGCAGAGCACAAATTCTGAGTATGGAGTATGGGTCACCATACTTGGCCACACGTCACTTCATTTCACTTCCTTTATTAAAATAGTCAAGTCTTCAGCAAGTCTGGGTTTGTATTTGTTATTTTATCTTGGGTGGCATGACACTATTTACCAGTTGTATATATTCCTGAGAATACAGCTCTCTCTATATATTATATTAATATTCTATATTAATTCTTCCTTATATAAACTGTAATAACGAATAATAAAACCTCCATGTGTCTCCGTAAAAACCTCCAGAAACTTTTCACGGGCAATGCCGGTCAGAAGTTTGGAGACATCAGAATTTTTGTCGGTTTTTTAGAACATTTTAATGACTAATCAGACTAATCACATTTTGAAGAAACCCATTAAATAAAAAAGCCATTAAATGACACTGCTGTACCACCTGACTGACATGTCAGAGGTTTGTAAAGCGGAATGCTCGTCTTTTTAAAAACATTTTATCCAGCTCATCCCAGAGTATCCTCATCTGCATGTGTTCGTGATGTCCAGAAGGCCGTACAGTGTCCAGTTTTTCATTTGGTGGTTCAAAAGTGTGCTTACAAGTGTCCTCAATCAGCCTTTAATTTGTTTCTTGGCAAAGCCTGCACTGACTCAGAACCCCTCTGAATCATGGCTAGGAGTTTGCTATCACTGGAGTTTGTTGAGAGCAGAGAAGATACAACTTTCATTTGAGAAATAAAAAGACATTTAATTTGCATCATTAATAATTTATCTTCTCATTGAGCAGCATTAGGATTGCAACAGAAACCATAAAACGGCTTATTAAATCGAGCTGCTAATTTCATCTGCAGATCCATCATCTTGGAGCTAATGAGCAGGCTATGACTGTCTGATTCTGTCAGCGTAGATTGTTTGTGTTATGTTTGTGTAATCTAGAAGTGACTCATTTGTCTGCAAATGGAAACTGACAAATGTTTCACTGAATTTGAGACAGTATTGATTACGTTTATGTCCCAAATGCACCGCTGAGGAAGTGGAAGACCAGCACGTCATGGTTCTGCAATTTATACAACCTTTAGAGCATTATTATGGTTCAGGCCACAGCTGGCACTGCATCATTCATCTTCAATTTTTATTCATTTTAAACGTTTAATGTCTTCTACAGCTTTGAGGTGGATATAGTGATGTATATAGATATGGCAGCATTTAATATTAATTATTAAGCCTACGTCAGTAGTGTGCAACTCTCTGGGGAAGAATTATTCACCATTATAGCACAGTGCTGTTGAACTCTCGATTCTGATTGGTCAGGAGGTTTTAAATTAATGCACATGTTCTAATACATGATCGTTTCTATAGTAACAACAAATTCCACATAATCTAAGAGTAATAATAAATGGATTAAAAAATGTGGTGTTGGTTATCAAAATAAAAGTATGTGTTAATTTGGTGACGTTTTCTATAAGGAGACGTTTATGTGACATTCATGGAAGGAGTCTCCAGTGTCAGTGCTTTGTAACCGCCAGTCACGAGAAAGAGTTTGCGCCTTCTGGTTTCTCTGTAACATGATAAGCTGCATTTTTTGTCTTACTGACTTCAAGAGAGAGAATAAAAGAGAGGCTGGTGAAGGAACGACTGCTTACAGCTACTATAATGTAAGTGATAACAGGAACTAACTTGTTTCAAGGACATTCCACAGTAGTAAATATAACTAGAAATGGATAAAAAGTACCTTGTGTCATTCTTTATCAAATATAAATTTATGTTCGTCGGCAAATTGCTGTCTTATAAGCGGAATAAAACACTTCAGGTGTGCCGTAATAAGAAAACAACCATCTCAACATTAATAGTTTCATGGTGAACCACATCACACCACCTCACCGATGATTAGTTTCCTATAACAGCACACCCCGTTGTGTTTTATTCCTTACTTTACTCCTGTATTTCCAGGGTGAGCACAGATTGGCGATTTACCTGCTCAACTTATTATAACATATATATTATTTAATTACATACAACATTATTTAATTAGCAGGACAGAGTTTCCTAAAAGCATCGCAGCACAAAGATCATTGTTAAATGGCAGAGTGAGCATCACAGTGAACACTCTCTCTCCCAGTTAAGACCTTTGTGATGCTTTTGGGAAGCCCAGGTTAGTGTTAGAACAGGACAAATCACCAAACTGTGCTGCTTTCCAGAAAAAGGACTGTAATTCTTTTACAGTGGAACAACAACCTACCATCATCCAAGTTATTGTATTTATAATAGAGTTCTTATAGTTATTAGCTTGTTTGACTCGTCACTTGAATTGTGTGGAAGAAATCTAAGAAATAGTCTTAGAGTCTAAGAAATACTCATGACCCTTTCCTCCATCTCAGCCAACAAATCCTTTTTTTTTATTCTTCACTTTCTCTCGCCCAGGGAACGCACTGATTGCTGATTGCTCTGGAAGTCTCAGACAATGTCAGCGAGGAAAAATCAATGGTGGTTAAAGCCTCAGCCAGGCTTTTTTGTTCTCACTGCCTTCTGAAATGTGCAGGAAAATCCTCTTAATTGTTTTTTAGATCCATTACAATCACACAAGATGGAAGGAACGAAGCAATCCTATTTGGAGAAGTTTAATTGGTTTAATCAAATTGAGAAATACGGATAGAGATAGCAAATTTGTTGATCCTGTGGGAAACTGCACAATATGTGAAAGTGTCTGAAACAAACATATGAAACTCAAACCCAGAACAAAAATCAACGCTATCAGAGCGAGACACCATGGATCTTTTTTTTTTTTTTATTATTTTACACATAAACACTTAGCAAAGACATGATATCAATGGCACTCTTTCAACAACACCATACAAAATAAATAGAATATCAAGACATTCATCGATTGCACATGTGGAGTGCCTGAGGAAGCGGGGTGCGTGGGGAAACACTGTTTTATACACACACACACACACACACACACACACACACACACACACACACAGAGCCTTACACACTGTCACACGCTCACATACTGTACACGCATGTACAAACAAACATACAAACACAGATACATCAATGGCATTCTCATTTGATTGGCGAGTCCAAGATCTCCTGGTAATCCTGTCGAATGGCGCGCCCCACCCAGTAAAGCTTCAGGCCCGTGAGAACAAACACACTGATCATGATGACCAAAGCGCCAAAGATGTCGTAAGCGGACGGCACCATGCGCAGCACGACGAGCTGCAGGAACATGGCCACAACAATCTCCAGGTGTTGCACAGTGCTCACTAGAGCAGGGTGGAACTTGTTCAGGGCGTAGTAAACCCCGAGAAACGCCACGGTGGAGCAGATGCAGATGCCAATCAGGTAGCCCCATGTCTCGCCATCCAAAGGGATGATGGGCTCCTGCATGGCGAACATGGTAGACGCTCCCCACACGGTTCCCGTCCAGCCGAAGGTGAACAGCGCCGTCCACATGCTGACGCGCTCCTTGATGGCACGATACACGATCATCGAGAGGGCAGCCGTTAGCCCGGCCATCACCGTCATGGTGTAGCCGAACGCCTCCTTCCAGAAGCCCAGGGGTGATTTCTCCTCATCGGCGATGTTAGGGATCATGACCAGGCACAGCCCGAAGAGGCTGCCCACTACTGTGACTATATCCGTATATCCAAGGCGCTCGTCCAGAAGGAGGAAGGCCAAGATGGCGCTGAACACTGTCGTCGTGGCTCTCCACATGATGGTCCCATTGCTAGGTGGGACGATAGCGAATGACGTGTAGGCGCACGTGATGGAAATGACGTTGCAAACCCCATAGAAGAAGAGGCGCAAACGATAACCCTTAGGACCGAACGGGGCTTCCTTGTTGTACAAGACCACTAATATGGACAACACTTGAATGACCGAGCGGATGAAGATGAGCTCTAAGGAGGGCACTTTGGAGCGATCGGCTGCGAGCCGTGTGATCAGAGCTACACACCCATGAGCCACTGCAGCGCCGAACAGCGCTCCCCAGGTGACCCGCGATGCTAAAACCGAGGCCTCACCAAAACTAGCCAGCTGGCCGCCTACTCCTTTATCCTTCTGCTCTCCTGATGATTTGGGACGCACATCCATAGTTCCAAAGAAAGTCCTCCCATGGCCAGAGTCCGTCACCAGCCTCTTGCTGGGGTTGTTTTCCATAAAGGAGCCAAAGTCCTCGAAGGAAGGTGCATCATCATAGCCCTCATCCCCCGGCTGTGGGAAGTGTGTGGCATATTTTACGGTGACTGTATCTGGGTGTATTTTGACGCGTTTCTTGGCGCCATACTGCTGACTGCTTGAGGATGGATCCATGTTTCTTGGCTCAGGTAAGTAACTGTAAAACAAGCAAAACAGAGGTTTCTTAACAGATGTTGATATTATTATTTTATTATATTAATTCTGAATATGCATCACTTAAAATGTGCACTAGGTGGAATTATTTGCTTGTAAAGCTCTATATGACATTGCATCAAACTAAATCTTTGACCAGCTCTACAAGTTTTAACCATTAAGGAGACAAAAACGTGAATACAATTGGACTAGCATAAAAGCCCAGGCCACATGAAACAAGCAGAATGAAAGGCGTAATAAGATAAATGATTAATTAGCGTTTAGAATGGGCTTTTACTTCACTGTTGCTGTTTTTTTTTTAACAATGTTGCTTGCAGTATTTTTTGAAAAAAGCAAATGAACATTATTACATTCCTGCCAAAATCACATTACATCAGTACTGCTCCATCTGGTTGCTAATGAGACTATGTTTTTTTTAACCATTTCCACATTAACCTTCAAACTGTTCAATGAGCTTGAAAGTTCAATCAGGCGATTTTGTTGCTGTCCCAAGACCAACAATCATCATGCACTGTTTTCCGTTTAAAAATACATTTATTCTCCCAGAGGAGTGAGTCTTCAAGCATTATATTATTAGTGTTTTAAACCACTGCATTATTAAATTCTTGAATCTGAAGGATGGGAACATAGAATTAACAGCAGCTGTGACAGTAGTTCCAGCTGCAAAGCAAATCACAGGTTTATATTAATGCGCTGGTTCTAATATGTTATCGTTTTATACTAACAACTCATACAGAGACTTGTATGTTGGACACGACACATAACCTAAGAGTAATAATAAACACATTTTAAAAAATGTTATTTGACAATGAAAAGTGTTTAAGCATTGATACGGTGAAGTTTTCTCTACACAGACATATATTTAACATTTATGGAAGGAGTCTCCAGTGTCAGCACTTTGCGGTTTCTCTCTAACATCACAAGCTCCATTTTATTTCCTTATTAACTTCAAGAGAGAGAGAGAGAGAGAAAGAGAGAATGAATGTTCGTAGCTGCTATAATGTAAGTAATAACAGGAACTGACTTGTCTTGCGGATGTTCCACAACTGTAACTATAAATGGATAAAAAAAACACATACTGGTGTTCATTACATAAATTAAAAATGAGCAAATCCTCATGGTATTATACACTTCTGGATGTGCTGTTATTGGAATATAGTCTTTTTAGTGATAGTCTAGTAACTTCGCTTCATTTCGTACTGCATCACACCACCGCATCACTGATTAGTTTCCTAGAACAGCACACCACCGAGTGTTTTATTCCTCACATTGCATCTAAGCATCTGTTTTATCCTGTCCTGTCCTCTCACTGGTGTTTCATCTCTTATAAGGTCATCTTGATTTCTTTCTACCTTTTAATTTATTGTTTGAATTTTGATTTTACCGTGCAGCACCGTGGCCAACGCTCGTCTTTTAATGAACGATATACAGTAAATATGTTTAAAAAGAATGTACTGTGACATGAACCATTATTGTTAGTGCATTAAGCATAGAGACTCGTAAGGATCTGGTGCATACCTCCTGAGCTCCAGAGGCATCTTTAAACCACGGATAAAGCATATTTATGGCCAAGAACAACACAGGGTCTTCCCCAAATGCAGAGGCTTAAATAATTCAAGTCACTGCTTCCACTTTTACACTCTTCTCTCTCTCTCTCTCTCTCTCTCTCTCTCTCTCCATGTGTAAAGCGTTTTCTATATTTAAATCCTCCAGTGCTTGCTTGGTTACAGTGATTTTGATTCAGTCTGATGGGGGCAGGAATTACATAACAGCGTATGTAAGTGGAAGTGACAACCTAAAAATCATGCATTATGAAAAACTGATATTGATTTAAATAATAATAATATACATAGCTACACTAGGCTATGCACAGCAAACACCCGGAAGTACATCTAAGAGTGTGTTGATTGGTCACAGTTACGGTGTCCATTTGTGATGAGCACTGACGTCTCGATCAAACTCTGTAAAAGGTAATTAATTAAACACTGGGAATTTTTTTTTTAGTCCACATCATCACACCCTCTGTGTACACTCCTTCATTATGAGGCATGGTGTGAAAGCGGAAGTGATGTCATAGTTGCAGTGAGGACCTGAAAAGCATGACTCGGACATGTAAATTTGGTTTTGAGTTTGAGTTGCGTGTGTGTGTGTGTGTGTGTGTTAAGCAGTGCGCATGCGTGGTATACCACCAGGGGGCGCCTGTGCATTCGCGCTGGCAATATCTGTCTCTGTATCTCTCCATAAACCCTGTCTCTGTCTCTAAAAGATCACACTACAGGCTGATGGTACATTTTGTGTTCCTCATCAGACACTGTTAAGGTGCAGAGAGAGAGAGAGAGAGAGAGAGAGACCAGAGAGAAGAAAAAAAACCTGATATACACAGTGCAATCAAATAAAAAAAAAGATTCAACAGGGTTTTTTTGGTCTTATTTGTAATAATTATAATAGACAACTCATTTTATTCAACAAAGAAATGAAAGATGCGTTTTTCCCTCCCGAAATAATGATAGATTTAGTCTGCATTATAAAGCAAATGATTTATAATTCTGGCACAAACCATATGATGATCAGTTCTTTCTAACGTTTATTCCTAAGGTTTATTCAGTTAATAATGAATATATTTTAATCAAACTGCAAAGATAATAATGCTGCTTATAGCACAGTTATTCTAGATCAGCTGCATATCTATGAGCTGTTTTCTCCATCATGCTGCAGATGGATATGATCAGCTGTAAGATCGCGCACTGCTTCCTGCGCCTGTCTTGTTGCTGGAATATTCGCTGGTCTGCTTTCTCATCTGAGCCTGAATCAAAGCCCCTGTGCCTCACTCACCTGTCTCCGGGCAGCGCCGCTGATCTTCCCAGCTTCCGCGCTCCTCAGGATGAATGGAGAGCAGGAGGTCTCGGCGGCTCGGCTTTAGGAGGCGCAGCACCGCGCTGTGCCATGTTCCCCCATGCTTCAGCCCTCCTGCGACAGAATCACGGAAGGATGAAGGATAGATGGAGAAGCGTGGAGTTGCTGTAGATGGATGCGCGCTGCCGAAACGCGCTCTCCGCGCCGCGCACTGAGAGAGGGAAAAAAAAAAGGGCAGGGCGCGCGAGCTCCGTAGACAAGTGTGAGCGAGCGTGTATGCATGTGTGAACCTGTCCTTTATCATCGTCGTCATCATCATCACTATCACCACCACCACCACCACCATCATCACCACCACCACCATCATCGTCATAATCATCACCAGCACCACCACCATCATCATCATCATCACCATCACCATCAT
>CM040975.1:28339943-28358157 GCA_022985145.1 Pangasius djambal | reverse complement strand
CACCACCATCATCATCACCAGCACCACCATCATCATCATCACCACTACCACCATCATCATCATCATAATCATAATCATCACCATCACCATCACCACTACCACCATCATCATCATCATCATCATCATGTCGTTATCTTCATCATAATCACTGTCATCATCAACACCATAATGTTCAGCATGATAACAGTTCTACACAGCTGTGTGTTTTTCCTCTCCTTTAACTCACATTCAGTGTTAGTGAAGGTCTCGGTTATGAGGTGTGTTAAATGAGGTGAAACACTCAACATCAGCACTGCAGTCTAACACTCCTGCTCCATGTAGTGTCCAGAGTGTCTGGGTGAATGATGTGTCCACATCCGATTTCCTAAAAAAAAAAAAGAATCATTATGAAATAACCTGTAAAACCTTAATGTAAAACCTTCGGTTATAACAAACTGTTCACTGCAATTCAGGAAGTGGATCATATTCATTATTGTGAAACTGAACAATTTTTTAGTGTTTATTTTTCAGCATGTGTTGCATGTGGTCTCACTGAGGCCGAGGATAACGGTTTGATGATGACTCTGCTGGGTTTAGGTAACAGAAATCATCTCAAAATAAAACTCAAATCAAGTTTCCTTTCAGAGGCCTCTCTCTCTCTCTCTCTCTCTCTTTCTCTCTCTCTCTCCCTCTTGCAGTAGACTAATTTCTGCTACATGATGGTTCTAAGATAGGAACCTGCCTGATTGTCTATGTGTTCTGATGCATGTGAAGTAAAAATCCAGCTGATCAAGATGTGGATTAATGAATTAAAAAACAAAAACAAAAACAAGAGATAAACTGCCATACATGTCCCTGTGAATGAGTTGCTACTATTGAAACGATAACGTATGAGAATGAGCATATTAATTAAAAAACTTGTGATCTGAGGCTGGAACTGCTGTCAGAGCTGCTGTTATAGAAAATTAATCAACACCTACTGACCAATCAGATTTGAGAATTCCACAGCGCTTTGCACTGCCCTTAGCAGGTTTAAAATTTTAGTAAAGTTCATGTGCCATGGTTAATGTTCTCCTTACATTCTTCCATAAACGGCTCTAACTCCAGTTACAAGGTTTCATTTTACTGAGTTAAATATTTTTTATGCAATATCAGAAGACAGAGTCAGGTACTTGTTTACTTCTGATTTATGTGACACGATCATTATCAGTACGATAATTAATAATGAGATAATGATCAAGCTCGTAGTATGTTGTTAATGAGTGATGTTGCACAAAACAACAAATAGAAAAAAAACGAAAGAAATATTGAGTGTTATTTATAGCCAGCTAAGGAATTGATTAATTAACATTACTGTAACTACGCAAGCTGATTTGGCTAGCAAAGTTACGAGTAATATAAATAATAATAATAAAAAAAAAAGTTTGCATTCTATAAACCAATTGTCAGTTGTTCTCATAAACACACATCTACATCATAGATATCAGATGTTAGACTATAATACTATGTGGAGCAAGCAATTACAGTCTGGTAGTGTTGAATCTCAAGAGAGCGAAACGTAAAAACGTAAAAGGGGGAATAAGTTTAAAGAATAAATATACCAGGAACAGAATATGCAGCCTGAACCTTATAATTATGTTCACATTTCAAAAGGAAGTCTAAGAGTAATTAGCAGACTGGGAATAATAATAGATGCTATAGACTACATGTGTGTGTGTTTGTGTGTGTGTGTGTGTGTCACAGCGCTGTGATGTTAAGGCTAAAAGGATTTGTGCAGTGTGTTACTGGGAAGCTTGAGGAAAGGAAGGATGTGTCTCTTTCACTGCTTTTCACCGCTGAAGGAAAAGGCTGGAAACTGGATGTGAAGGATCAGGGATAATCCTGCCTGCTCTCTTTTCGGATCTGCTTTTATAGAGCTCTGTGATGAAGGACAGGTTGGAGTCAATGAGCAAAAAGGAAAAGCAACGTTTCTACTCCGGATGGTATAAAATGCATAACTGAGTGCAGCACAAAAGGCCCTGGTTTAACAACGGTTTGTGTGCAGACTTGAAAACATCTGCAAAAAAGTGCGAGCTGGTATAGTAGCAGGGTTTATAGAGGACTGTGTATCTCAAATGAGCAAAATAACCTGGCGTGCCTTTTGATGAATATGTGATTTGAGGAGTTTTAACCTAAAGGTACTAACTACATGGTGAGGTCAATGTTTCTGTCAAATAAGACTGAAATTTAAAATTTCTTTAGTCAAACAACACCGAAATAGCCAAATACCAAATACTCCAATTCCTCGAATGCCAAAATAGCTCAGTTGGGAGGGTGCTCAGTCTTGGGTTTCAGCAGCAGGGGAAAACCTGCAAAAATGCAAGTTTTTCTACATAATGCTTTCACAAATTAGGTAGGGCAGTGGTGGCTCAGTGGTTAAGGCTCTGGGTTACTGATTAGAAGGTCTGGGATTTAAGCCCCAGCACTGCCATGCTGCCATTGTTGGGCCCACCCTTGGGCCCTCTGCTCCAGGGGTGCTGTCTCATGGCTGCACTCTGACCCCAGCTTCCTAACAAGCTGGGATATGCAAAGAAAGGAATTTCAACATGCTGTAATGTATATGTGACTATAAAGGCTCCTTCTTCTAACAATACATTGGTTTCTCATAGTTATGGCTTATTAGCACCATGACACAAGGTTGGTTTTATAAACGAGGTCTGCGGCAAGTTCACACCTCCCTCTGATGTACTGAAAAAAAAGATTTTTAGTCACAAATTCCTGCATGATGATGATATTGTATTTTGAACACCTTTTTGATCCATCTCATGACCGTTAATATCATACTCAAGTCTCATTTTGACTCTTCTGGGAGTCTGTAAGTGATCTGAATTTTCCGCATCTATCCAGAACTTCAGTGCTGCTGAGGCAACATGGTGGCTATTTATTTATTTATTATAGTGTCTACATTTTACCTGGGAAGATTACTCTAATTTGCTTTTAGAGTAAAACGTTACACATACATCTGTATTCATTAAGGTCCAATGATGTACCTTTAGATTATTTTATAAGGTCTAGAGATACGTAATAAAGTGCTCTTGTACTGTAGTACTTTAGCACTAATACTATAGTACCGCCTCAGTGACAAGGAAAGTACAGTTTGGTACATTTGTTTCTGAGAGTGCATGAGTATGGTCATAAGTTAAATTCGTCAAGATCTATTTAATGGCCACAAAATATCAACTTCAAATTTTATTGGTCACACACACACACACAGTCATGTAGTACGACGTGCAGCGAAATGCTTTTTTTGACTGTCAGTGACGTAAGAGTAGAATTTACATAAACCAGAATTTACTTGTATACAGGTAGAAAAATATAAAAATATAATATAAGAGATATAGAAGATAGGTAGCAACAACAGAATGACTATATTTGGAATAAAGTGCAGATATGTGCAGCTGAGGTAGTTATAACGAAATTGCCAACCATGGAGCTGCGGTAGTTAAATACCCGTGGCAGCTATTATATTTTAAAATATGTGAAACCCAGGAAAATCATTTCAATCCGTTAAATCAGTGTGACAGGAATCTAAGCAAGGAGATGATTGATAATATTGCACTTGTTTTCAATCGTGGAATGACATTTAAAAACCTACTAGGGTCACTGGCATTGTGATATGGATCTACCATTATGTGAACTGTGAAAGAGAATGGACATTTTTAAACGTGACGTTCAACAACATATTAAGCCGAGGACTCAACATACCCAATTTGTTGCCACGACTTTGGTATCTTGTTGACGCAACATAATACTTCGTGACCACAAGATACTAAAAATATTAAATAGTTTCAAGTTTATTTGTCATGTGCACAAAATGTCAGGGACAGTTGTATATTGAAATGCTTGTTGTAAGGCTCAGGTACTCTACAGCTATAATACAAATATACAATACAATACAAAGTGCAATACAAAATATATACATAAGAAGATAAGGGGGAAGGAGGAGACAAAAGAGGGGAAAAAGATGATGTACAAATACAATACACACACACACACACACTCATATATATATATATATATATATACAAAATATGCAGAATATATTAGGCAAACTTTATAGGTAAAGTGTAGATCCTAACTGTAGGAATATGTGCTGTCACAGTATGTGATCAAGAGTCCGAAAGGTAGTAAAATAATTGGTAGCTGTGTGCAATGTGTAGTGTCTGAGCAGTCATCTATAGACATCCGTAGCTCTGTAGAGAACAAATATCACAGGCAAACATCTCACATAGGGCGCACATAGATATGGTTTCGTCCTCAAACTCGCAGCACAGAGACTGTACGTGATGTACAGTAATTCACGCAATTCTTCTTCATAAATCACCCACAAGACACTCACTGACTGTGCACAATTTATCCCACTGCACACACAAATAAGTATCGGTTATCTGAGACTTCAGTAAGAGTCTGAGCGTGACAATGTTATTTTAATCCCAGCAATCTGGAGAAAGCTCACCTCTCCACATTTTAATCTTTATTACTGGACACATCACGACCACGGCTCTCTTTCTCCCAGAGGGAGCTCATATTGATCACCAGTGTGATTGATTTACTCAATAAAGTCATGCAATGAATCCATTTCCATCATTCTACACGCTTGGGTTATGATGAAATGTAATTGTTCCGTTCTTCCGAACAAAGAGAGAAATAGACGACTCCTTTTTTTTTTTTTTTACAGCTGTGGTATATTGTCGTATATACTGTGTGTATATGTAGTATATTAGGCTATATTCCTATTCTTTTCCTAGTCATAGTATTAAATCAATTATTTTATTATAAGTGAAATGATAGTGAATTGTTTTTTTTTTCCAAGACAGGAAATTCATTTCGCTAAAGGTCATAAACAGTCATGTTAAGAAACATATATGTACAGGAAATTATGAACAAGTACCAAGGTTTAATAAAAAGTGTTAAAATGACATTTGAATATGAAACAGAAAGGTAAATTTATTCTCATTCCCTCCAGCTCCTAACTGCACACATAGCCGTCATCTGAAGGATTCCCAATATATCATTATAATTATAATAATGTTTAATTATATTTACAATATGATCTATTATTTTTACTTATTTTTTAATAATATTATTTAAGCCGGTCGTTTTAACTGGAACCTGATCCAATTAGCCAACCATGTGGCTGAAGCACGATGCACAAAATCATGCAGATGCAGGTCAAGAGCTTCAGTTAATGTTCAGAATGGGGAAAAAGTGTGATCTCAGTGACTTGGTGGTATCGTTGCTGGTGACAAATGGGCTGGTTTGAGTATTTCAGAAACTGCTGATCTCCTGGGATTTTCACACACAGCAATCTCTAGACTTTACACCGAATGGTGCAAAAACAAAAAATCCAGAAGCAGTTCTGTGAGCGATAAAGGCTTGTTGACGAGAGAGATCAGAGGAGAGTGACCAGACTGGTTCTGAGCTGACATGAAGTGAGCTGTAACTCTCTGATATAACCACTCTTTACAACCATGGTGAGCAGAAAAGCATCTCAGAACACATGGACCGTAGAGGACAATGAGCTACAATAGCAGAAGACCTCATCATGTTCCAGTCCTGCCATCCATGAACAGGGATCTGAGGCTACAGGGGGAACAGACTACCTAAACTAGACAGCTGAAGAGTGGAAAATCTTCAACCTCCCTCATCAACATTCTTCTGCCCACAGAACTGTCACTCACTGGATATTTTTTGTTATTTTTATGCATTGTGCTTTAAGCATGGCGCATGATTGGCTGATTGCATAAATGAGCAGATGCACAGGTGTTCCTAATAAAGTGGCTGGTGAGGGTATAAGTAAATATACATAAATATACTTAAATAAAAATATGCACTGCAAAGAATAGATCTGAGCTATAAAAGCCTTCGAAACCGATCATTTAATGCACTGTAAATCACTTCCATCAACAGAGCCTTAAGGAAAATAATTGCACTCGAAAAGAGCAGAGATATGCAATTCTATAACTATTTATATATTCAATATCTGTGGTTATAGTACAAAACTGCCTTTTGTTGGTTTATTTCCATGATTAGTGTTTATATCAGTGATAATGTAATTGAGGATTATACAGTATATGTTATATTTTGAGCTATATTTAATAATTGCTTTGTTATTAAATCTAAAGAGATGTCATGTATCACTTAATTTAAATCAACAAAAGAAACAAAAAAAGGATTACATCCAAATGTATCTAAGTTTAAAAGTTCAGAGTCAAGAGATATATAGTGGAAACTTGACCAGGAAGCATTGTTAAAACCAAGCACTTGATCTTTTATTGATCTCTTAAACTTACAGGACAATAACACGGCTTTCGTTTAGCCACAAAGGTGGCTAAATACAGGAAAAAATGGCAGGGATGACAAATCCCAATGAGATTAATAACAATGGTGAACACACATGCAAACTAATGTGTGGGTATAACACACATAGGCAAGATAAACAAAGAGCAAACGCATAACACTTAATCTACTGTTAAACAGTAATATAACAAGGACACCGCTGAGGCTCATGGGTATGCAAATTAGAGCATGCTGTACTGTGGTGCAGTGACGCTACAACATTTTAATTCCAAAATAGTACATTATTTACAGATATGCAGATTAGGTCTCAGTGTATTTTGGATATCTGCTGATAAATCTGTAAAGTGTGTTTAAAAAACAAAGACAGACAGACAACATATTTCCAAAAGCATTGCTATTCACAAAGCAAGCGACCCAACAGAGAGTCAAAATGCTAACCACCACCAGCAAAAGAGCAAGCGAGGAAGTCATGCTCCTGATCCTGAGTGTTGTTTTATTCTCTCTATTTGGACACACGTTAGCTTCTGCCTTTGCAGACGCCACTCTTTCTAGCGTGAATGTGAATTTAAATATATACTTATCGACAACGCTGCAACAATTTTTAAATGATAAAAAGTAAGCATCTACATTTTCAAGTCAAATGAGTAGTTAATGCCTACAGCCAATCCTTTCTTTACCAACCACATGTAAGAAAATTAATGACATTAATATTATATTCATATTGTATACGAACTATTACCTACTAAGTTGTCGGTTCAGCCTAGTAGCCTAAAACATGTTTTGAAAGCTATATTATTTTGTGTATTGAATAAAATATAGCTTGTTGAGGACTTTGAGCTTGTTGTAACAGTACAGAAAAAGGAAGAGGGGATAATTACTTATGCACTGAATATATGTATATGCAATAAGTAATAATAATAATAATAATAATATAGCCTACATATACATTGTACAAGGTATACAATATATAAATATATATTAAATTCAATTTTAATTATATGGCACTAGGCAGCTTTACAGAAATCTTGGTGTAGATTTAGATCCCTTGTGATGTATAAGTTATGTGCTCTGAGGGTGTATTTTTTTTGCTCACTTAAATTCTCAGTACAGACACTAAAGTCTTAAATCTTTCATCTATTCCTGGAAATTTTGACAAGACAAAAGGAACAGACATCTCTTCTCTTCCTCTAGTTTGCCTCACTAAACCTTTCATACTTATTATAATACTTTTTACAGTATAATCTCCTTCGGCATGTCATCAGCGGGGGACAATACTTGAGTATTGTAATCGTATTCGTTACTATAATTAAGTATTAATTTGTAATATTAATATTTTACTTGAGTATTACTGCCAGTGAATACTCTTACTTGCATAGTCACTCACTGAATACTTGTACTCTTTTATTTAGACCTTCAAAATACACATTACAAATGTACTCTCGTGAATCAAATGGGATTAGTTTAGCATCCAATTGAGTTCGACAATGTAGAAAAACAGTCTGTGTGCCATGTGAAGATGGATAATCCACAGGACTGCGGTGTTGAACTTGAGGATGAGTGCCCTGGACCTACCTTAGTAAAATGTTTCTGTACGCTGGAGTTACAAAGATTAGTATAAAATGAGGCATCTCCTTGGCCTCCATCTCCATGCACTCCATCTAATTTGAAAAAGCATGCTGAGATAGGTTTTGCTAATTTTCTAACATTATCTGGCTATATTTAAGTTAGTTAACTAAGGTAACCTGTTTTCTTTGCTAATGGCAGGTTAGACTAGCATCAATTCCAGCAGCTAACGTAATTTGCAGCCAGTCAAATCTAGCTACTGGCAAATATTGCAAATGACAGAGACTGAAATGTTTTCAGGCAAAATGGCGTAGTTGCTCTGAAACATAAATCATCTCTCTATCAGCTTTAGATAGGTAGGTATTATTTATTTTTCACATGAAAACATTTTTTCATGAATGTACGGATTTCATCTCCATCCATACATATCCTTCAAACACCCAACCTCCATTTACATCGACATTACATAACGTTACAAATTTTTTAGTATTGCAATTTCGTATTTAGTATTGCATTTATTGCACATTGCACATTATTGCACACTATATCGCACAAACAGCACATTATTTGCTCAAAACTGCACATATCCACACCTTATATCTGCTGCTGCCACCATCAATATATCCATATATATATTCTTATACACTTTTTTCCCTTCATATATTATTTATGTATATATATTTTTCTTTATATTTAATATTTTTCTTTATATTTTTCTTTATATATATATATATATATATATATATATATATATATATATATATATATATATATATATATATATATATATATATTATGTATATATTTTTCTTTATATTTAATATTTTTCTATATTTTCTTATTTTATGTCAGAACAGTTGTATAAAGCATTTCACTGCGAGTCGTACTGTGTATGGTTATGCATCTGACAAATAAAATTTGAATTTGAAAACATGACATTAGCTTAATTTCATATGTTAAAAGCATTTACTTTTTTACTTTCACTTGAATAATTTTTTTTGCCTTTTTTTTTTACTTCCACTTTTAATTGAACAAGATATTAATATATTATCTACACTTTCACTTCAGTACTTTCATTTCTCAGTAATGCATTTCCCAGCATTGCATGTCATAAATCCCCAGTTTTACCAGAAACTAGTCACGCACAGCTGACAATAGCTTTTTAAATGCCATTACACAGCATTCCTCTGAGCATTGTGGTTCAACACAACCCCTGAATTCAAGCTCTGGGCTATTCCTTACAGTCACATAAAAGAAGAAAAACATCACAGTTTGTTGTAAGGTCAGATGTCTTCATGCATTTTTCATGATGAAGCTGTGGACAGGAGTGAGTGAAGCAGCAAATAACTAACTAAATAACTAATCAAATCACTACTTAATATAAATATAAAACATTGAAAAAAAATCAAGATGCAATTCTTCTTCAAATTACCAAGATACAAAATTTAAAATGTGTAATTATGTAAATATAAATCAGTAAAAAGAAAAAGCCTAAATAAAGTATTGTGTGTTTTAAAGAATAAATTCAAGATATAAAGCCATTTCAAAACTGAATATTAAGGTCACTGTGATCAATAAAGCCAGAGGTTGCCTTAAGCAACCGGTTACACGTGAAAAGAGCAAGGACGTGCAATTCAATAGCTGCAGTTACATAAAGGACTCAGCCGCAGTAGAAATCCACTCCAGGATCGAAAATCGAAAGGCTTGTGTGGTGGTCAGCATTGTGAAACAACAACTCAGAAACTCCATAACGCTCTGATCATACACAAGGCTGAGAGCTGGCAGAGAACATTACGTTTTTAAGGTACAGAAATAAACCCTTTATAAAACGAATTTATGGATTTATTCACCCATGAACAGGCTTCTAACTGCCTGTGGAGGTCATGTTTATGGTAGAGATTGAGCATGAATCAGGGATAAAGTACATCAGGACAGCAGGGTTTTGGTATTCATAATTGCTGATTAATTAATGTGTAAGATATTCAACACACATTGTTATGTCTCATGTTCCTTGGCTTTGTTCTGTGATTTCACTGAGGTTCATGATATTTAAGATGCATTTTATATTTCTTCAGCTCCCTGAAGGAAATTTAAGCTAAAAAAAAAAAAAGGTACAAGTTTTCCCTTACCCTTAATGTAAAACATGTTTCATGTCCAAATGTTTACTTCTTTTGATTTGCACTGGAGCTAGAAAGCTAGTCTTTGCTCTAAACATACTGCATTTTGGTCCTGACATTACTATTAAATAGCTCTATCTGGCATTTTGGTCAAAGATACGTTCAACACATAAATTTGATCATTGGAATTCAACCTAATATTGATTTAATGTCCAATATCTCATAATTACTCTTCAAGACCTACCTCGTGATTGACTGCTTATTATAAAATAATTTTAATGTTATACCCCCCAAAAAAGAAAGAGTGAAGTATGTTCCAGTGATGAAATGTCTGTGCTTAAGCACAGATATTTCAGCACAAAGGTTGGCAGAAGTCCAACACCTTCTCCTCACCCTGAGAACACATTCTCTACAGTGAAGCATGGTGGTGGGAGCATCGTGTTAAGTATTTCTCTTGGCCTTTTGATTGCTTCTCTGATTAATGGTGGAATGGTCTCCTCTAGATCCTGATTGGAGGGAATGAAAACCTGCAGCCACACTGGCCCTACTGCAGACAAGGTATACACTCTTGGATACACTCTGTCTTACCTTTTGTGTATGTTGTATGTAGCAACTGGGATATAAATTTAGATTAATAGATATGTTGCTGTGCTGTGCTGTATTGCCTGCCTACTTTCAGTTTAAATGAACATTTGTCAAGCCTTGTATTCCTGTAGGTGGTTCCAGCACATTAATATTTCCATATTAATCTGATGCGGGAATTAACAAAGAAAACTGAAAACTTAAGATCTGGCCACCAATGTTCCCTCTAAATTTTTTTCTTGCTGAGCCAAACATGAGCAGAAATACCCCATAAGCTGCTGCCCAGATAGAATTAGCCGGCTAGCCTGAGAACACAACCATTTAATGAGTGATTGTCAGAGCTGTTGAACAATGAATGTGGCTTAATAAGCTCACAGCAAATGTAGCTACAGTAGCTAACATTATTTATGGTTGAGACTGAATTTGGGTGTCAGCAGGACTGTCTATGTTTTGACATGCCTTCCTGTTTCAGCTTTCAAGGAAAAAAAATATAATGAGGTTATGAGAGTCAAATGTATCTGTGGCTGTGCGCCAAACTGCACTGCAAACATCTGTCAGTTACTCCAATTAACTAACATTTTATACACATTTTGTGCACAGATTTCTGCATGGGAGCATCATCAGAAGCATGCTCGCAGTTTAGAGGGAACACTGCTAGCCACCAAATTATAGTAAATTCAGCCAGAAACAGATATTTAAAAAAGTGTCATTTTAAATGATGTCAATGTTGAGAAGTACACAATAACATTAATAACATTATATTAAATGGTACTGTTCTGGTGTGGTACTGTCCACATTTCCGGTAATTATAAATGAAGTAGAGCTCCTCTATCATCTAAATCCCAAGGAAACCCCTGCTGCCTCATTGCGCTTAACCACATAACTCCACGTGACTGATACAAACTTTTTAAAAGAAGCATGAAAGGAATGTTGTTTTCCTCAAGCTGCACATTTGAAGGAATGGTTCTTCCAAATTAGTCTTTGTAAAACACACACTTGACAGGATGCACTCTGAAAGTGGACACTGTTCTTGTGAAAATCGATTGCATCTCTTATCATTCTGCACCCACCTTGAATGCAATGACAAGAACCGCTATATTGATGTCTTTTAAAATGCCACAAGGAACGATGTTGGATCAATAAAGTGAGCAGAGGAAACAAGAAACATGGCTCTAAGACAGAGGCTCTCTTGCATATATTAATGGCCCTACAGACCACAAACGGCCTGACATATAATTTTGTGTCTGCAGTAATACAGTAGAAAGAAATTTGAATAATGGGAAAGCTGTGTTATGAGTCATATAATGTAATACCAGCAATCAGTGATTTGTCTGCTCATTAAAGTCTAATTATTTGACTTCATTTTGGTTTGCTGTCTCATTATTTCTAAAATAGCTCTCTCTCTCTCTTTCTTTTCAACTCACACCTACTTCTGTACACTGCACTTCTAACACACACACACTTCAGCTTTATCTGTCTGAACTAATTTCACCTCCAACAGCTTCACAAGTATTTAACACAGCTGGTGAAAATCTTCAGTCTCATACTGTTGCATTCCAGATTTTTCCCATGCTTAATTTTTTTTAAATCAGAAATTAAATAGCTGAAACAGTGCATCCTTATAATTTGACTTGACGGTTTATCCAGTATTCCAAGCCATTCGGTTCAATTAAATTTAATTTATATAGCGCTTTTAACAATATACCTGTACATTGTCATATAGCAGCTTTACAGAAATCCGGATGTAGATTTCGATCCTCAAAGAACAACACTTTTTAATTTAACATAATATCAATGGAACGAATAAACAAATGTATTGTATATTTAGAAAGGTAGGATCCTGCAGTCATCTCACTTTCTTTAACAATTTTAACAGCAGAAAACAAACACCCTCTCTTGGTTAATGAGGTGCTAAATCGTCTCAACGCTTTGCAATCGTGATGCGTTGACTCATTAAGTAAATGAGAATGGAAATATGATCAGTTTTATAGATTACACAGCTCTGGCATTAACATCTGGTAGACTGTGTAACACTAATGCTATTCAAACCTTCAGATATAAAATATTATATAGGGTGCGACAGCGTACGGTCTCTGTTGCTGAATCAGATATCAAAATTCATGGGTTTTTTTGTTTTTTCCTTTAGTGGATATAAAAATGAATCACCAGTACCTACAGTACTAGTTTCCCACAGTCAGGAGCAGGGCAGTGTTCCAGAGAATAAACTCTCCTACTATTACAAAGACAAGTGGGAGATGAGTGCTGCGTGCCCCCAGAGTGAACTAATGAGCGAGCTAGCATTGTCTCCGATCCCCCGCTAGACATACTAAATTGTGTTTCTCTCTGCAGATGCTCAGTAACTGGGAAGAATCAAGCTTTCAGTAATTGCAAGACATTCTGTGGCAGTGGGTAGCAAATGACTATTCATCATCTGCTCAGTAGATACACATTTGTCATTAAATTTCAGAGAGTGCAAGCTCCGGGACATATGAATGCCACGGAAGAAGTTGTCAAAAGAAGCTGCAGGGGTGTTGATTTGATGGCTTACCAGCTACTTTTGGAGTATTTACATTGGTCTCAGATGTATTGATTTGGTGGGCTTGGGTTTAGTTTAGTAAAGTAACTTTGTGCCAGAACATAACATTCTGTATGACTTAGCCAATCAATCACTGGTGAGTGCAAGTAAACCACATGAAGAGTGCTTGTGGAACTGTAAAAGTGCAGAAAACTCTGAGAACTTGTGCTGGAGTTCTGGACGGCTTCTGATTAGTGCCAGACAGAAGACTCCTGAGTAGGAGTTGTTGAAGGAGTTGTTTTAGTAGTTGTTTTGTGCTGCATATATCCATATCAATACCTATACTTGGATTAAAACCTGACGTGTGCATGGCCCACTCTTTCACCCAAACTTTAGTTGTTTCATAACTTCATTCGCAGTGATACACACTCCCTACATGTCACATGCAGTTTGTTTGAGCCATCATGTATGGAGTCCCCATGACTCCAGTACAGTCATAATGCAGGTCTTATTGATTGCGTGTCTTCCTCCATGAATCATTCCAATCCACCAGGCTGTGAGTCATCAGAGGGTGGCTTATGTAGGACCGGGACAATGTTGACACTGTGAGTCTACGTTTTCTGATTCATTTTGTTTAGAGCTCATGATACTCTCACTGAGCTCACTGATATGGATGCTTTCAGATGCTCAAGATTTCAAATGTAAGATGATTTAGTTGACACATAAAGAGTCTATTCATTTTCTTTCCACTTTTCATAGTGATTGCTGGGTTGGCAACAGGCCGAGAAAATCAGTCGAGACTTCTCGATCCCAGCAACAGATTCCAGCGCCTCCTGAGGAGATCCTGAGATACATTCTTTCCAGCAGATCTAGGGTCTCTATACATCTCTATCAGGAGCCAAGCAAGGGATGTCCCTTTTATGGTGCCCAAACCACCTCAAATGGCCAAGCCTATACCAGATTGTTGAGCTCCCCAACCTATCATGGAGAGTATACCATGCAACCCTGTTGAGGAACTTCATTTCTACTGTCTGGACTTTGAGACTTTATTTGTTTTCTTATTCTGCAAGCTTGACCAACTCTGCCTGTGTTTGGTCTGACCAAGTTGGATTTATCAGCTGGGTTGTTGGTATGTTTTTTGGGAGGTGGGAGGAAGCCAGAGAACCAGGAAACCCATGTGGACATGTGGCTCAGGATCGAACTCTGTACCTGGGAGCTGTGAGAAACCAACACCACCTGCTGCACCACTGCTCCACCAACCTTAATGGTTGGTGTATATAAAAACTGACTTATTGTACATCAGGGGTGTCCACTCTTATCCACAATGGGCTTGTGTAGGTGCAGGTTTTCATTCCAATCAAGCAGGCTCCACATCTGACTCCACTTGTTTAATCAGTTGATCTTGGCTTTCAATAGACTACCAGGTGTGGCTTTTGCTTGGTTGGAATGAAAACCTGCACCCACACTGACCCTTTCTCCATATGACTGAGCACCCGTGGTGTACATAAATAGAAATGTCAACCAAATTAAATGTAAATATCCAAGATGCACAAAAGATCAGGTTTTCAGAAATATCACTCTCACATTAGACAGCATGTAGTGTAGGGATGAGGAACGACACTTATATCACCACCACAGATCCAAGGGTACAGATCATGAGTTTGGGTTTAAATGATAACATCCTGCATTTTGTCTTTGTGCCCTTGACTCAGACGTCTTATCTCAGGACAGCTGCTTTGCTCTGGGCAAGAGATAACCATAAAAAATGATGGCATGCACTAAGCTGTATCTGAAAGTTTGACATGGCAAGAAACATACCAGAACATAAAGTTGTACTTTTTTGCTAGGCTTTGCTTTTCAGTGTTAATCTCTGCAGCTCCAGCTGGGCTGACTCAGGTAAAATTCTCTTTTCTGCTGTGTTTCTGGTGAGTGAGATAAAAATGATTTTCCCTCAGAGGATGGGATGGTTAAAAAAAAATTCCACTTTGTACTCAGGAAGCAGAAAGTCACTTTTATTACCGCACTGCCACTTAAATCCACGCTGATGATTTCCATCAAAATGTCGTTTGGGTGGCTGCGCCAAGTAAGAGGACAGATTAGGAGGGACAGAAAGATGAGGTGGTCTGGAAAATCCTGCACATGGTCAAATTGTGATATTTTCTACTATTTTTCTACTATTTCTTACTCCCTGCTTCTGTTAATCTGAACTTCTGTAATATTTGCACAGAATACAGTGCATCACTCTGTTAAACCTGCACTGCTGGCTCTGATAATTTTAATGTATATTCATTTCTGTTACACTTCTACTTCAATCACTATTGCTGTTACTCTTTTCAGTGCATCTGTACTCTATCTGTTGTACTAACTGACTCAGTTAATGCATATTTCTTGCATGATTTGTCTTGTCTTATCCTACACTTTACTGTGCAGTGTTTATTGTTGATAGTGTGTATAGCAATAAAATAATCTTGAATCTTGAATATGAAATTAACAGACCAATGGTAAGAGCCCAATGACTTCACAGGGACAGAGACAGGACCAAATCCACAACAGAGGCACACGGCAAAACAAAAGCACATGGTGATCGTGACTCAAAGAGAGAAACCTGTGACTATAGCTTTTCCATTTCTCATTGTTTATCCCAGCACCATTTTAGCTAAAGAAGCCTGGGCATTAATGCTACTTTGCCTGCAAAATTCACATTCTCAGAAATAGAGGCACCAATCTATACTTGCTGGACTGATAACAGCACAAATACATGTTTTGTACCTTTAGTATGTATCTTTTACCTGAAAACATGAATAGTGTACCTTAAAAAACAACAAGAAGGTACATCATTTGACCTTAAGGACCACCTTAAAGCCACACTACATGCACCTTCTTAGGTAATAAGGTCCAAAGATATGCTTGATGGTACCACCACAGTGAAGTAAAAAGTACATTTTGGTACCTTTATTTCTCAGAGTATATGGCACTCATTCATTTATTTATCTTCAGTAAGTTCTTTATCCTGGTCAGATACATATTATCCTAAGAACACTGGGCTCAATGGAGGAATACATCCTGGTGGGTTGCATGAGCTTTCAGTGAGTGTGTACTCGTTTACACCTGAGTTCGAGTAAACACTTGAACCATCAGCATCATTCACGTCGGTCTCTCTGTTCTTATCTCCTCAGGTAAATATCAGCCACAGCATTTGACGAGCAGGAGCCTCATCATCTCTCTTTACTCGACTGATCCCTGTTTGCTGTTATATCAGTGCTGAAATAATCACTGATTCATTTGGTGAGTTGTGTTCTGTTGGCTAAATTTCCCACATTTTTTGGTTAGCACTCAAACGACATAACTCAAGCTAGCAATTAAACATCTTTTAAAAGACTGACCAATTCTACAGCTGTGTTTATTAAACTGGGTCCTTGTTTACCTAATGTGATCTCTACTAGCTGAAAGCCAAGTCTAGGTTAGAAATTTAATTTAAAAAAACAAAAAACAATTGCATTTCAATTTGGTGAAATATATTTACATGCTTTCTTAAAATTCAGTGACATCTGATGGGTTTTCCCAGACCGCCACACATTTAGGAAACAGCATCACGATGCTCTAATGAGGTGTAGAATTCATGTAAGATGAATCACCGATGTTTGTACAGGCTTCAAACAGAGCTGGACTGGTACTGAGTCTTCAGGAAATGGCAAACACATGACCTGTCAGTTTGACATTTTATTATCTCTGTTTAGATCTATCTCTCTCAAAAAAAAAAAAAGAAGAAGAAAGAAAGAAACTGAAATATCATCCTGGATTACTGACTTAAGGCAATGACAGGAAATACACATTTACTCAATTCATTTTTAACCATCCATAATTGTTTATTAAATGTAAATAATTACGTGTAAAATATTAACATATTAATGTTTAATAAGTAGTTTCCTGAATATACTGTCTTGTAAACTCATTTAATCCAAGCAATCATGAATCTGACTGAAATTTTGGATTTAAAAACAAAGCTTTAAAAGACGTGTTGTGATGTGTTTGTTGATGTGTTTGTTGAAATTAGTTCCAGCTCCAAAATCAGTTCCATGTGGACGTTATGAACGAACAAGTTTCCTCCTTGCACTTTTGAACAGCAGATTTGTGTCAGATTTCTATAATAGGATGTAATCAAAACATACAGTACCATTGGTGCATATAATATTTTAAGGATATGTCAAAAATATTTATACAGATTTCCCTGCAATGGGTTGGAAACCTGTCCAGAGTGTCTCCCGTCTTGTGCCCTGAGTCTCCTGGGATAAGCTCCAGGCTCCCTGCAACCCTGTGTTGGATAAGTGGTACAGAGAATGGATGGATGGATGGATGGATGGATGGATGGATGGATGGATTTATACAGATTTATATCCTATACATGTGAGCAGTCATTCATTCTGACTGCTGGAATAACACACTGATTCAGGGTACACATACATAATCCTGAATACTAAATACAATATCAAATAGTCTGAAATATCTCAAGTCAACAAAAAACATTGTAGACCATGATGACTCAAGAGTAAATGAGACTATATGTCTATTTTCACTGTGAGTTGTTATTTGTGGTAAATATGGAAGTGATTAATCTTGTCTGATTGATTTTTGACACTGAAGAATAAAGCACATTTGTACTATTTTCCCTAGAAATATTACTGTACTTATTCATTACAACATTCATTCATCAATATTCAATTGTATTCATTCATTCATCTTCAGTAAGCGTTTTATCTTGGTCAGGGTCACAGTGGATCCCGGGATCACTGAGGGCGAGATGAGAATACATTGTGAACAACACGCGCACACACATTCCCACACTCATTCATACCAATTTAATTTTGAATTTAGCATAGCCAGTCTAGTTATCTACGTTTTTGGGAGGTGAGAGTAAACCTGAGAACATACACTATATTACCAAAAGTATTCGGTCACCTGCCTTGACTCACATATGAACTTAAGTGCCATCCCATTCCTAACCCATAGGGTTCAATATGATGTCGGTCCACCTTTTGCAGCTATTACAGCTTCAACTCTTCTGGGAAGGCTGTCCACAAGGTTGAGGAGTGTGTTTATAGGAATTTTTGACCATTCTTCC
>CM040975.1:28287114-28339843 GCA_022985145.1 Pangasius djambal | reverse complement strand
ACAGGTGGCATCCTATGACAGTTCCACGCTGGAATTCACTGAGCTCCTGAGAGTGGCCCATTCTTTCACAAATGTTTGTAAAAACAGTCTGCATGCCTAAGTGCTTGATTTTATACACCTGTGGCCAGGCCAAGTGATTAGGACACCTGATTCTGATCATTTGGATGGGTGACCGAATACTTTTGGTAATATAGTGTAGATGAAACCCACATGGACCCGGGGAGAACATACGAAACTCCACACAGACAGTAACCTGAGTGCAAGATCAAACTGCCAACCCTGAAGCTGTGTGGTGCTGTGATGTGCTGTGAGGAGCTGTGTGGTGCTGTGATGTGCTGTGTGGTGCTGTGTGGATCTGTGAAGAGCTGTGTGGAGCTGTGTGGATCTGTGAAGAGCTGTGTGGAGCTGTGAGGAGCCGTGATGTGCTGTGAGGAGCTGTGTGGATCTGTGAAGAGCTGTGAGGAGCTGTGATGTGCTAAAATACACTATATTGCCAAAAGTTTTTGGACACCCCTCCAAATCATTGAATTCAGGTGTTCCAATCGCTTCTATGGCCACAGGTGTATAAAATCAAGCACCTAGGCATGCAGACTGCTTCTACAAACATTTGCGAAAGAATAGGTCACTCTCAGGAGCTCAGTGAATTCAAGCGTGGTACCGTGATAGGATGCCACCTGTGCAATAAGTCCATTCGTGAAATTTCCTCACTACTAAATATTCCACGGTCAACTGTTAGTGGTATTATAACAAAGTGGAAGCAATTGGGAACAACAGCAACTTAGCCACGAAGTGGTAGGCCACGTAAAATCACAGAGCGGGGTCAGCGCATGTGCGCACAGTGCGCAGAAGTCGCCAACTTTCTGCAGAGTCAATAGCTACAGACCTCCAAACTTCATGTGGCCTTCAGATTAGCTCAAGAACAGTGCGTAGAGAGCTTCATGGAATGGGTTTCCATGGCCGAGCAGCTGCATCCAAGCCACACATCACCAAGTGCAATGCAAAGCGTCGGATGCAGTGGTGTAAAGCACGCCGCCACTGGACTCTAGAGCAGTGGAGACGCGTTCTCTGCAGTGACGAATCACACTTCTCTGGCAATCTGATGGACGAGTCTGGGTTTGGCGGTTGCCAGGAGAACGGTACTTGCCTGAATGCATTGTGCCGAGTGTAAAGTTTGGTGGAGGGGGGATTATGGTGTGGGGTTTTTAAGGGGTTGGGCTCGGCCCCTTAGTTCCAGTGAAAGGAACTCTTAATGCTTCAGCATACCAAGACATTTTGGACAATTTCATGCTCCCAACTTTGTGGGAACAGTTTGGAGCTGGCCCCTTCCTCTTCCAACATGACTGTGCACCAGTGCACAAATCAAGGTCCATAAAGACATGGATGAGAGAGTTTGGTGTGGAGGAACTTGACTGGCCTGCACAGAGTCCTTACCTGAACCCGATAGAACACCTTTGGGATGAATTAGAGCGGAGACTGTGAGCCAGGCCTTCTCGACCAACATCAGTGCCTGACCTCACAAATGCGCTTCTAGATGAATGGTCAAAAATTCCCATAAACACACTCCTAAACCTTGTGGAAAGCCTTCCCAGAAGAGTTGAAGCTGTTATAGCTGCAAAGGGTGGGCCAACTCCATATTAAACCCTGTGGATTAAGAATGGGATGTCATTAAAGTTCATGTGCATGTAAAGGCAGACGTCCCAAAACTTTTGGCAATATAGTGTACATAATGTAATGTATTTGTGTAAAAAATTCAGTATAAATTTAAATTGAAAAAATATCAGAGGGGTATCGATGTCAGCTGATAATCCAGGTTTCCCTCTGAAAGTGATCTGTGTAATGCACATGCTTTATCTTAAGCTCATTAGTGTTCACATATCTGTTCTGAAACAGAGCCACTGTGTGTGTGTGTGTGTGTGTGTGTGTGTGTGTGTGCATATGCCCTTCTCCACCATGTTAATGCAATATCAGCCAGAGCAATCCATCTGTGTTACAGACCACAGGCAATGAAGCACGCACACACACACACTCTGTCTCTCTCTCTCTCTCTCTCTCTCTCTCTCTCTCTCCCCCTCTCTCTCACTCTCTCTCGCTCTCTCCCCCAACCTTACAGCATGCTGATCTCCCACACTCACTGTCATTCATGGCCTCGCCTACTTCCTCAGCATCCTTATTGTTTTATCCGTCATCATGTCTGCTTGTTGTTCTGCCGGTTGACGTGTTTCAGGCCCGAGTGATTGTCACTGCTCCTGTTCCATCTCTGTAGGTGTACAGGCGGTTTAGAGATGTTCCTCAGACCTTCTGGCTCAGATGTTAGGTTGCTGTAGAGTGAGTCTCACCCTGAGCTCAATAACTCAAACACACGCTGCAGATCAGTGAGAGACGTGACATTTAAAACAGGGCCTGAGGGAGGATTACAATAATCTCATCTGTGTGTTTGTGTAAATGCTGAACAATCCAAGTGTACACTCTGGAAAGTCTCTCGGGTAGATTCATCATCATCATCATCATCATCATCAAACAATTCCTTTTCTTCTTTCTCTTCCTGCTTTCTTCCTTCCTTCATTCCATCCTTTCATTTTCCTTTCCTTTCTTTCCTCCCTTTTCTGTCTTCCTTCCCTAATTCCCCCTTCCTTCCTTCCTTCCTTCCTCCCATGCTTTTCACTCCCTTCTTTCCTTTTCTTCCTTTCCTTCCTTTTTTCTTCCCTTCTTTTCCCTCTAATTCCATTCTCTTCTTTTCCTTCCTTCCTTTCTCTTTTCCTTCCTTCCCTTTCATTACTTCCTTCTTTCCTTTTCTTCTTTTCCTTTTTCCTCCACTTCTCTTCTTTCCTTCCTCCCTTCCTTCCTTCCTTTTCATAACATTTTTCTTCTCTTCTTTTCCTTCCTCCCTTCCTTCCTTCCTTTTCATTACTTAATTCTTTCCTTTTCTTCCTTTTTTCCTTCCTTCCTTCCTTTTCCTGAATATCCCATGGGCAGTATTTCCATCATAGGTTAGCTATTTCCATAGAGTTTTTATCTTTTTCTTTTCTTAATGTAATAATAAATGATCTGGAGACAGTTTTCTGGAACACTGCATTCTGTATTGACGGATTCTATTCTGTGGTTCTTAATAAATGTCGGCTCTCAATAAATATTGTGATGATAATATGACGTTTTAACAGCCTGCTGAATCTCTTTAAATGAAAATGACACACACTGCACCTCAGACAGGCTGCAGGAGCATTTTAAAGAGCTCATTAATGGTTCTGTTCCATAATGCATGCTGTAGTCTGACCCAGTACCTTCACCTCACTGATTCTGTGTCTCTCTCGGTTCTCGGTTATGAGCTGATGAGCAGAATGAGGTGTGTTAAATGAGGTGAAACTCTCTCTCTCTCTCTCTCTCTCTCTCTCTGTCCTCACATTAGATATATAACCTGTGAGTGCAGATATCCTTGGAGCACACAGTGAAGTGCACTCGTCTGCTTTTTGAACACTTACAACACCTGAGCATTTCCATCTTCAGAACTGACTCTGCTGAGGGGATTGTTCACTCTGAATGTAGTGCGGCTGAGGATTTCTACATGATAAAGCAGGAGAAAGCAAGCCGAGCAGGGGAAAGTGCACTCTTGTATTAGAGCTTTTGATTAGGTAGAAAAGTGAAAAAAAAAACCCTTTGGGCATCTGGAGGATCCTTCTGATAAGGATGATTAGGAGGATTAGGAGGTTAACACACAGGCTAAAGGCCAACACACAGGCGTGACATTTGATGTACCGTCTTTCCATGGTAGTTTGGATTCACTCTATTCTAAAGGTGGCTTTCTTCACAGCTACATGCTTTAAAATGCAGCTGCCTCACAGTGCAGCGTTTTAACTGAACAGGAACCTCAGTAACTATCGTGTTTGTGATGCGCACAACAAAACCACAACGGACCACTGTTCCTTAAATTACTTCTTGTTGGCCAATTAATGCTAACTAGATGTTAGCTACATAAGCTTCATAAACCATGACTGTGCTTGTTACATAAAAAAAATCTTCCTTAGGTCCTTCTTTCTTTCCTTCCTTTGTATCATTCTTTCCTTCCTTCCATCCTCAGTTCTTTCTTTCCTTCCATCCCTTTCTTCTTTTCTTCCCTTTCTTCCTTCTATTCATTTTCTATTTTCCTTCCTTCCTTAATTTGTTTGCTTTCTTTGTTTCTTTCCATCCTTATATCATTTACCTTCTTTCCTCTCCTTTTCTGTCTTCCTTTCTTGCTTTCTTCCATTTTCTTCTTTGCCTTCCTTTTCTTGTTTTCTTTCATACGCAGGAAATCAGGACACTCTTGATATATTATGTAAAATGTCATATTAAATATAGATTTTGCTCTCTTAAATATTATTGGTGTGATTTTTCTGTTTTCATGGTGACCACAATCAAATGGTACCACATCATAAAAATAAACACTTTTCAGAAACCTTGGTAAATATATTAGAATTATTAGTGAGTTTGTTTTGCATAAAGTTTCCCTCTTTATTTTATCCAGTTTCTGTAAACTTTACTGTATAAAAGCTGCTGTGCTGCACTATCACATGCTCCTGAATTTACAGCTTAAGCACCAATGATATTCACAGCTGAATATAAGGTGAGTGTGTGGGTATGGATGGTATGTGAGGAAACCATTGTTTGTTCAGTGCGTGGGACATGGGCACATATACACTCACACACACACACACACACACACACACACACACACACACACACACAGTATATATACACGGCCATCATACCACAGAGAGGGACAGATGGCACTGTGATGAAGGTGTGTGTGTTTACGCATGTGCACCCTGAAACAGAGGGAGCAAGACAGAAACAGGTGTTGAGAGAGAGATAGAGAGAGAGAGAGAGAGCGATCACATAGGGCTGGTGGAGAGATGGAGGGCCTGGTCTGTCATTTGGCCACGTTTAATTTTCCGGTCCATCAGTGTTTCCAAAGATTGAGAGTGATGCTGCTATAAATCAGGAGTCACAGCCTGACTAACAAAACGAGGGTGGAGGAAAGACAGTGTGGCTGTTATTATAATTTTATTATACTGTTATATGTGCAGTGAGGATAGATAGATAGATAGATAGATAGATAGATAGATAGATAGATAGATAGATAGATAGATAGATAGATAGATAGATAGATAGATGCCTGCAGCATGTCTGTCCTCTCGACTACACGATGTTCCTGAGCATGGAAATCATGAAACTTAAATACTAAAGCTGAGGAAACCAAACCCACAGTGAGAACACAGACAGTTTCAATCCCAAAGAGCATGAGGAGAACCCACATGACATGGGAACCCACATGAAACCCAAACCTACATTTTTTAGTTATTTATGGTGATAATAACAACAAACTTGATTTTTTTTAAGTGAAAATACTTTTTGTTTTTTACTATGAGCTTTAGTTCATGACAAACAGTTATGAGTGTACACAGGCTTAAAAGATATGAAGCTTTCAGGCTGACAAAAGTATTTGAATATGAATTTCATTTCATATATTTGAATTTTAGACATGTCTCACAGTAATGTTAATGCACTCGATGCTTAGTACATGCCCGGTGTAACGATTTAGGGAACGTTCTATCTAGTTAACGTTAACATCATACTAGGACAAGGACTAAGAATAGCATCGAGAACAGTTGTAAAAACAAAAACAACAACAACAACAACAACAAAAATAGTCATTTTAGATTACTGGCATAAATTAGGCTGTAGATGAAATACCAAACATGCATGTGAATATAAGCCTCCATGGAACAGTCCAGAGTTCATGATATAGTTACAATTAGTTAATTCCAGAAAATAGTGTTAAAGTGGAGGTAGGTATTTATCCATACCTAGAGTGCCTCCCTTTTTAATAATTATAAACTGTCTGGAAGCAGCTGTGATGTTAACATTTGTATAATTAAAAAAAAATTATATGCAGTATATGGTGATACACATCATGTACAGGGGAAATGTCTTCAACAATCGTGAAATATTTTAATAATAAGTCCACTTGTCAAACGTTTGTGGACACGTGACCTTCCCCAAACTGTGGCAAATGCTGTAGCATTACAATTTCCTTCACTGGAACTAAGAGACCCAAACCTGTTCCACCATAACAATGCTCCTGTGCACAAAGCGAGCTCCATGAAGACATGCTCTTGAGGCTGAATGAACACAAATCCCCACAACCACCCTCCAAAATCTAGTGGAAAGCCTTCCCAGAAGAGTGGAGGTTATTATAACAGCAAAGGGGGAATAAATCTGGAATGGCACGTTCAACAAGCACATGAGTGTAATGGCCAGGTGTTCACAAACTTTTGGCCAAATAGTGAATGTATTCCTCAGTGACTGACGGCGAGTTGTTCTCTGGATCCTCAGCATGCCTGGTTATCAGGGCTGACTCATTCTGTTAAAGTTTTCATGAAGAATCACCCATGTTCAAGAGGTGGAGGCAATTCTCAAAATAATATGACCTTCTTAACACTGACAGACAGCATCAGGAAGGGCTTTGAAGGAGATTCATATCCAGAGACATACGAACAGGAAGCCTTTTAATAATGGTCTGCAGTGCCACCGATGACAGCTCTATCCTCTCATAGTGTCAAAACTCTTTGGCACACTTTCAGCACTTTGCAAAGCAGTCAGATGCTATGGCTTTATTTTGTAATCTCCGTTGTATGAGATTGTGACAGAAGATAAAAGTCAAGTGTATTGGTGAACTGAAGGATGATGGATGTGTGTGTTTATGAGATGGCAGGTAATTTAATCTGGTGTGTAGGAGGAACACGAGCTATGTGCTCAGCTCATCCAGTAGCATTCAGATTTATTTCCCTGCAGTCTGGTGTACTGATCGCAACCACATGCATTATATAAATCCCAGGGCAGGCCACACGATGCCAGAACATTTTAATATGCCCTGAAATAGTGAGGACAAATCAGTTGTGTGTGGCCCAGCCACCCAGGAGAGTATACAGAAGAAGCCTAAGTCTTCATTTAGTGCCATAAATCACAGAATTACACTTGAAAAATAGATTTGAGTTCCTCAGTGCAATCGGAAATCATTATTCTGATCAGTGCTACTGGCTCAGAGGTGATCCTGGTGCCTTTCAGCTTTCAATAAGAATGAGCTGTATTTCAGATCGAAGGTACAGAGTGTCTAGGTTAGGCTTGGTTACACAGTACTGATTGGCTGCTGACCTTTGAGTGGTATTAGGTGATGATCCATTAGAGACAGGAACAGATGGACGAAAATATTGTTCAGCTTCCTTAATAGGACATGCAGGAATCAGGGTATTTAGATCAGATCACTGGACTGCAACGCCAAGGACCGCGTTTTAGATTAGCAGCATCCCAAATGGCAGGTTTAAGAGATAAGTTCTCATTACAGCTCCCCAGAGGAAAATATCTATTAACAGTGATTTATTAGTGATTCTCAGTTGTGGTTCATTTACATATCAGCTTTTTTTTCCTGACTATTGGTCACTAGGTTATTTAATCAAGTTCTTGTTCAATTGTTGGCTAATCGAGTTAAAACAATATTTTATTAAAATGGAAATTTTTTCTCCAAATGCGATTTTAAATGCTTCAAAGTTGAGTTCAGGAAACGTAGGAAGCAGTTTATCTACACTCTCTGAACTCTGCAAACCCATGGACAAATTTCATGTTTTGACTATAGCTATTACATCATCAACCATTTTAAATATCTACTGGTTTCACCTCGTAAACGCCCGAAATGCCCTGTTTCTATGGAAACTTTGTGTTGCACTACAGTAAACACATCTACTACATCCACTATCTGTAGTATACTGTAGTCTCTTCCTGAATACTTCTTCAGACTCTTCTTCAGATTATACACTATATGGCCAAAAGTGTGTGGACACCTGACCATTACACCCATATGTGTTTCTTCCACAAACTGTTGCTACAAAGTTGCAAACACACAACTGTATAGAATGTCTTTGTATGCTGACATAAGAGGCCCAATGATGTAGCATTACAATTTCCCTTCACTGGAACTAAGAGGCCCGAACCTGTTCCAGCATGACTACTCCCCTGTTAGCTAGTGTCTCGAAAGGCTACAGCGCTTAGCATTTTGGTTGATTAGCTTGTATCCATAACTTACCACACACACACACACACACACACACACACACACCACTGTTAGTGAAGTGTTAGAGTTGAGTTTTCATAAATGATCACACTAAGCTTTGTATTTTGCTTAAAATAACACTATATTTGGTTTTTGGTGATTAGCTAGAGACGGCATAAATCAACACATTATTTAAAACGCTTGAGACTTAAAACAGAACAGTAAACAAATAAGATCTCTAGCTTTTTGTTGCAAAAAAGTAATTTCATTAGAAAATCATGAGTATGAGAGTATGAGCTCAGTGCTCACAGATATTTCTCTGTGTTAAAGCTGAATTAGGATTAAGAGCAAACACCCAGCCAGTGAGACTACACTGTATGAACATGAACATAGTCTCATTACAACAGCTTCTTCATGTTTTCGTGTTTCATAAAATGGACAGCAGGAGAGCTTTTTCATGTAGAGAGTGGATTACATGAGCTTTATATGTAGAGATGTATGGAGAGATGTGTGGGGAGATGAGGGCTATTGCAACGTGGCCTTTTCATCCTCGCAGCAAAACGAGTCGTGATGAGAGATGAGGCTCACACTCACACCTCGGCTGGGTTTGGTGCAGAAGGCAGGTGATGGAGAGGATCAGAGTTAAACTGCTTTACTGCACTGCAGGTGGGCGTCTACTGTACACACACACACACACACACACACACACACACACACACACACACACACACACACACACACACACACCGTAGTTACAGTCAGGACAAGTGATGAAAACTGCTGTAAACCTCAGGCAGATGTGGAGAGATGAGTAATATTACACTGCATTTTGTTTTTAAATAAATAAAGTTTTAATGGTGTTTTTTATTATTACTTTAATAACTTTATATATTTTATATATGAAATATACTTTATATTCCATACTGCTCTTTATATTTCATACAATTTGCACTACTTACTTACACACAGAAATCCATAGCAAGGTACTATCTGTACAGGTATATTGTGATTTTTATCACTTGTTTATTTAGTGTGATTCGTGTTCTCTAATCTGTGTTCTTTTGTGTGTTTGTGTTGTGTCACCCAACGTTCCCAACGTATACTTCCCTACATCGTGTTTTTTCCATGGTGAGCAGTTCCAAATCCTATAACAAGTTCCCGTACCTGAAAAGTAGTGGCAAATAAAGAGTCTGAATAAATTTGTACAGACAAAACAAATGTATTTTCAAAAATGAAATAACAATTCAACAAATGTAAACAATAATTTTAAAAATAAACAAAATGTATAGATTTGGTTACACATAAACCATTACTTTCAGCCATGTTCTTCCTGCTATTATCATTTTATTTCTTATTATTTTTTTATTCAGTGTTTCTGTGTTTTTGTGGTCACTAGAGATTATTTAGTTTATTCGCTTCTCTCTGTTTATTAACATCTCTCGATATTTTATTAACATTAATTTTAAGGAATGATTTACGGAGGGAAGCAGTGCGACAGCGGAAGTGGCGTATACACAGCTGGATATAAATAGTGACGTATACACAGCTGGATATATTTTCTCTATATGCATTCTGCTGTCTGGTTTGTTTCCCAAAAATGCGATCTATATGCGATATATATATATATATATAATATGTATAGGAGATTAAGGAGCTAACATTCAGCTGTGCTTTATGAATAATTTTTGCCTCACAAGGCCTGCAATTAAATAGTAGAATGGACTGGAAGCTAGTTATTTTCCTGGTGGATTATGAGATTACATTTCTATAGCAACCATTAAATGTGCTGGCTTAATTTCAGGCTTCGGCTCAAGATAATAGCTTTGTCTTTATCTTTATCTTTCTCCTCTATTTTGTAAGCAAACTGCACATTTCCACACATGCAATTAAAACAGAACAGAATAATTAAAGATATTTTACATATCTCTTTATGTTTCTGCCAGTCCTGCATCAGTATGCCTCAGTACGTATGCTGCCATTTTGTGAATCTGTTGAGCGCACTGAGCAAATGGAGCACCGATGTAATCTCAGTGAAAAAAGAGAAAATATCCGACCTCTAGAATCTGAATCAGCTAAAGATAGGGGAAAATACAATAAGGATGTTTAACTATTCTTGTTGGTGTAAAAGGGATGTTAATTTGCTTTTCAGCGTTATTCAGGCTGAGGATAAGGAATGCTGCAATGAGAGGAATGGTCAGGGCTTCAGATCTCACAGCTGCACAGTGGTGCAGGGTGTCTAGTGGGAGAAATGTTCAATTTGTGACCAATTTTGGCACAATGACTCATCCGTATCTGCCAGAACACCACCACTCAAACTGGATTAGGCCCTATTTCAGACATTATACTAACCAGAGCACACAGCTGCATCTCTTTTGGCCCAGCTCACAAGTGTTACTTATGATCAGTTGCATTTTGGCCATTTTTGGTGCAGATTTTTCCAAATGCTGAAAACATTAAATCCCCTAAGACTCTTAACACTGCCATGATTCACTCTTATTTGCCTAAACACAGCCTCATTCTGCAGAATCACCTGCTGCTATTTAAAAAGAATTGCCACTTCAGTACAGGACATACTTAACAAAATGATCTACATGAAGTTGCCACCCTATTAAATAAATAACTTAAATAAAGATTATACAGTATGCCATTTGTTTGAGATGGGTTTGTGCCATGAAAAAATGATTAAATGTGCTTATTTGATTTTTGAGATATTATATAAGGAATAAAACATGCCGTTGTATGAAAATGGTAAACGAAGGTGTGGTGCAGCTCCAAGCGAAGCAGAGTTACTGTTACCACCCTGATGTGGATTAGTTTCCTATAACAGCACATCCCCAAGTGTTTTATTTCTCTTATACCACAGCAATTTGCCAAGAATTACATTTTTTTTATTAATAAAAGAACAGCATTTATATTTTGTATCCAATTATAGTTACACTTAAGTTCGTTTAACTTCTTTAAAACAAGTTCCTGTTATCCCTTACGTTCTAATACCTAATGGTGAGTCGTTTCCTCATCATACTTTATTTTTTCTCCCTTTCTTGAAGCTACAAAGAAAAAAATGCATCTTGTTACATAACTGAGAAACTAAAAAGCACAAAGCCTTCTATACTAAAGACTTTCCCCTGTGGAGGAAACGCTTTATCTTAAAGAGCTAACACTATGAATTTGTTTGTTCTTTCATTCTTCAGTAACTGCTTTATCCTGGTCAATCCCAGGAGTGTAGCAGGAAAAACATCTTGGATGGGACTCTAGTCCATCACAAGGCACCATGCATAAGCACACACACATTCATACTTAGGGGCAATAAAGATTAGCCAGCCCACCTACTGGCATTTTTGTGCAGTAGGAAGAACAGACACAGACATATGGAGAACATTCAGGATTGAACCGAGGACCCTGGAGCTGTGAGCCGGCAATGCTGCGCGCTGCACCACCATGCCACCTAATAATGATGATCATTAATATCTTGTGACCTTAGTGTTATAATGTGTTATCTGGCTTACGAGTAAGTAGAGGAACCTTATAATACTAAAGTCACCATTTGCAGAGGAAAGTGCATAATCAGAATGCACCTCTGGGTTTCAGAAGCATCGTGTTTTCCAACAACAACACCAGCAGCATTTGCAGAGCCTCAGGTCATGAATAAGAAAACGCTGCATCTGCATGTACCATAGACCCTAATGGCATCATGCCACTGTCTCAGAGCCACATGAATAAACCCTGCACTCAGTTTTCTTCCTTTACCCGTCAGCACTGTGGTCCCGAAGCCGCTAATCACATCTCCTGAGGTCTGGTCTATCTTGGTCTGCCAGTGTGTGCTGAGCACAAGCTCCTGCACTCTGAAAGCATTACTGCTCAGAGATTACGCAGTGCAGGGAGAAGGAAATGCTGCGTGTGTGCATGTGTGGAATTCAGGTGGCAAATAATTAAGAGCCTATGTTTATTTTTGCCTGAGGAGCCACTCTTGTTTATTTCTGGAACTGAGGACTTGACAGAGCGCACACATTTCCTGTGAGATTAGAGAACAGGAAGCTGAGTATTTCTGATGAAAAAGAAAAATACATTCTACACCAATGTGTTTTAGTGCGCTGCCCTGAGGCTAAAAAAAAAACCTTAGACTAGCATGAATCTAAGTTAATCCAAACTGATGTAGCGAGGCAGGTCTATTTGCAGATCAGTGGGTGTGTCTTGGAGGCCATATCCAGTTGTTATACATAGTTTTATGATTATACAGGAAGAGATAATGTTTTCTCAGAAATCCTGTCAGGTTATCCCATTTTAGCTAACTAAATAACATTAGCAGTAAAGACTATAAACATTTATGAATAAGAATTAAACATCCTTTTAGAAATCCTGTCAGGTTAGCTCATGTTAGCTAACAGATAATAGTAGCAGTAAAGATTGTAAACATTTATGAAGATGAAATATACATTTAGAAATCATGTGAGGTTGGTTAACTGACTAACTAGTGTTAGCAGTAAAGATTATAAACATTAGCAATATTTTAGAAATCCTGTCAGGTAGAAATACTGTGAGGTTAGCTCATGTTAGCCAACAAGATACTGATAGTAATAAAGCCTATAACACTTGTGAATATCAGCTAAGTGTCCTCTTAGACATTGTGTCAGGTTGACTCAAGTTAGCCAACTAATTATAAACATGTTAGCAGCAAAGCTTATGAACATTTCTGAATATCAATTAAACATCCTCTTAGAAATCCTGCCATATTAGCTAATGTTAGCTAACCAAATTAGCTAAACATTAGAAACATTTATTAATGCGATTATGAATTAAGTAGCCTCTTACAAATCCTGTCAGGTTAGCTCATGTTACCAGGTAGCATACTTGACGTGCAATTTATGCGACGATAACATTACATGCTAGTAGTGAAGATGTTGGCACAATGCCGATTTTTGATCTGTTGTTTTTTTTTGTTTTTTTCCCGCTACCCTTGAGTGCAATTAAACTTAATGCAGGTCATGGTGGTGTGACACAACTCAATGCTGTAACTAGTGTGCTAGTTGTTTGGAAAAAACACCTGCTACACTACACACAGTGGTTGTCAGTAGAACAGTTGTTACTATTTGGATTAATTAGTGTACCTAGAAGAAAAATTACCTTTTAGTACAGAAGCTTTTTAGAAGAGGATAAAGACTAGGGCTAAATAAAGTCATCGTCTCCCCAGGAATTCATACACTTTTTCATTTCCCTTCGCTACCAATCTCTCTGTACTTTATTATATTATATTAGCAACCATTTTTGAGCCTAGTCAGGACAAATAAATTGATCCTCCCCTATCGCTCAGTGAAAAAAAAAAAAACTGTCTACAGTTTAATTAACTGATTATGGAAGCTTTGTTTTCGGGAAAAAAAAAAAAAGAACAGGAACTTGATGCGAAGACTGACAACTAATTGGTTTGGTGTGCAAAGTACACCCACTTACAGCTATTCTTATTTTCATCTATTGACTCAACACATTTACTTTTCTATATCTGTAAAATATCACTGGTAAAGATGGTTGCTTGGTGATTGCTGGTTTTTTGCTTGCTTTATTACAGTCTACACTGTGTTTTTTTTTTTTCTTTTCTAGCAGGCTGGCATCTAAATTTACCACACAGAACTGAATATTATAAGAATATTATATTCTTTTAATGCAGCCCATCACTTGGAAAACCATCATCTTGATTGTTTGTTACGTGTGCCAGGAGAGTGTTGGATCTGAACTGAGTGAAAAATCCCCAAAGCAACCCCCAAATCCCCCTACTCTCATCTCCACGCCCGGCCGACTGTAACACCTATTTTTTATACACCAGAAACAGTGAGACCAGCCTGTCAAATACCTCTGAAGGAATAGCAGTGATCACATTGTCTTTCCTAGTGTGTGGTTGGCAAGCTGCTAAATTGGCTGGGGAAAAAATGGAAAGGCAGATAAAAAAGCAGAACAGAACATCAGTGGGCATTAACAAGCATTCATTGTCTGTGCATCTATAAATAAAGAATCCTAGTAGACATGCAGTTGTGGTATGTATGCACCAGCATACTGAATAATGCTGTATGAATCAGGAAGAAGCCAGCATTGCCAGTTTTGGCTCAGGGTGTTTAATATTACATAATGTTCTTTGAGGAGTGTTTCACAGAGGATGGATACAGAAACCAAGGTGATGTGAGAGAAATCACAAAACAGAGGCGTTACTATGAAACAGCACACGAGTGGCTTCTGCTACCTACCTAATGATGGTAATCGTGTGTTTTGGAAAATTCTGAGAAAAACACTGAAAAAATTTGGAAGATCTACATTTGCTAGCATATACAGTAGGTCACATATTTTCACTCTAGATATCTTACCATAAAGTCACAATTTTCTTGGCCAGATAATACAGCGATGGGACAGTACACCGACAAGGTCCCTGAGAACGGATTCCCTCAGTGCATTAGGATTTTCAAGGCTTACTTTGTAAAACCTCAGAAAGCCTCATTATGTTTGTTGAAAAATAAACCCATCCTATACTTTTAGGACTGTGTGCAGAGTGAGCACCTCAAATTCAAGATACCTCAATATTTACACAGTGAAAGTTCCTCATATTCAGAATCGGTTTATGCACATGCTTCAAGTTGGTTATATTTTGGCCGGCACATTTAGATTATTAAAATTAGCTGTGTGTAAAAGAAGAAGATTTATCATTAGATTTACATGTACATGTACAGTAAAGTGAAATTATTTTCTTTGCATGCTTCATCTTGTAATGTAGTTGGAGTCAGAGTGCACGGTCAGCCATGATACAGCACCCCTGAAGCAGAGAGGGTTAAGGGCCTGGATCAAGTGGCAGCTTGGCAGTGCTGTGGTTTGAACTTCTGATCTGATCAGTGGCCTAGAAATGAAGCATCTGAGATGAGGTTTTTAAGCATTTCTAAGCCACAGTCTGCCCTGATGATTCACATTCAGCCCTGATGATAAGCAGTGTCTCTGATAGAGATGCTTCTGATCCACATCTCCATATGAAAAAAAAAACCTTTTCTGAACTTTAAGAGGTTACTTCAGACTGTCAGATAGTGACTTGATACTGCTCCTTGCTCAAGCTAATAATGTCTGTAGTTACATCTGAGGTGTGAATATTGGTGTGCTCGCTCAACTCAGAAAACAGCTCTAAGAGCTTATTCATATCTTCAGACTCTGGCCTATTTGTATGAGTGTGAGGATGTGATGGTTTTCAGTAGACACAATAAAGCACGTCTGGATAAGAGCATCTGCTAAATGATGTAAATGTAAATGAGAAGATCTAGAGAAAGTAAAGCTTTCTGAACCAGAATTATGATTTGGAGGGCAATATGAATGGATGGAGCTCAGAAATGTATCAGTTACCATTTGGTCATGAATGCAGCATAACTACAATTGGTCAGATCTTGAAGATGTGTTTATTCACAAGTCTCACCCTGTCTTCAGTGAATAATCTCATCTGCATACTGTAGCTTTGTACCCAAGAGCTCTTGCTGTAATCATAAAGACTCTCCTACTACTGTTTGACTTTATTCAGTGATTTATAATCGCACTATCCGGTGCCACTCAGAAGACAACGAATTCACGTTTGAGTTTGGTTCCTCTCCAGGTTTCTTCCTCATGTCATCTCAGGGAGTTTTTGTATGTCTCCTCTGACTTGCTTATCAGAGATCTAAATCTACATTCAGATTTCTGTAAAGCTGCTTTGTGACAATGTGTATTGTTAAAAAGCACTAAATAATGAAAACTAAATTAATGCCATAAAGCGTTTATAGTAGCAAAATAACACAAAATATACAACAGTTGTCTTAATTGAAGGAATGTAATTTTTAAATTAAGGAATATAATTTACATATCCAATTTTAGTTGCTCACATAAAGGTACTGATGCTCTGATCTCCAGCTCAGTTTAACCCCAGAGACTTCTTAAGAAAATTAAATGGTGTATCATTTATCAGCAGTACTCGATCAATAAATTAATGTAAGTTCTTACATCCTTCTTGATTTAAAAAATGGCTGCTCTACAACCTCACAGCTGGGAAATTAACTTTAATGTATCAGCATTACTGCTCAACATTACTGGCTCCCATGGAAACACACTATAATGAGATTATAAGATCATTTCCATGCCAGTATATACTCCTCGCGTGACTATGAGGTGGGTTTTTGAAGACCTTTGAGACTAAATCAAATGGTAGAGCTTTGATGCTACAGCAAGCAACATGTTTTATTACACACAAGCTGACATTATACTGTAATTAGTCTCTCTCTTGCTCTCTCTCTCTCTGTCTCGCTATATATAAAACGTGTTTAAGAGCAGCATTTCTGCCATGTTGTCTTAGATACAGATGTGTTTATTCTGTAAGCTGTCAGTGAGCACTGAGTCAAGTCTATAACACTGATTGCAGTAATCATCCATCTTGAAGAAGCTCACATTCATTATCAGCATCATGGAGACTGATTATCTAGCTCTCTCAGTGAGCTTGTTACTCCAGAACTGACAAAAAAGAATTGGAAAGGCCAAAGCAGGGTGTTGTAATTTCTCTGTTTAATGGATGAATCAAGCCTGCTTTTATTGATTTTATAGCTGGCATGCACACGTAATGGGGAAGCAAGCTGTGTAAAATGGAGGATTAAAGTCTCATCATGTGTAGGGAGGTGAAAGTACACAGTCTGGGTGGTAAAATCACTGGGATAGATTGTTAAATTGATTTATACATTATTCTGAGCATGTCTAAGTGTATTTCTGTGAGTCTGTGTGAGAGTGTCAGAGGTGTTCAGTTGGAAATAAATTGCAAATAACCCTTCATCTTTACTGAGCAAATGCCAAATTCTTCAAAGATAATGAAGTGAAATAACACATGACCTATGAGCAGCATGCGATAGTGCTTTTGTTTTATAAAAATTCATTATTCATATGCTAAAGATTCAAAAGTTCATCTCGATTACAAAATTTCCTTCATGACCTTCCTCATCCTAAAGTATGATAAAAAAAAAAACCTACAATGCAGTTGGAATAAAAATTAATTCCCTGCTGTAAGATCCAGCTTACCGCACGTTCACATTAGCAGGAGACAAGTCACTTGTGTCGCTTGTAGTTTGTCTCTTGTGGGTGTGCACTGCTCAGCATTAGCTGCAATGAGTAATTGTAGTAGCTATATATAGCTTCTAAAGCTAAGAAGTGAAACACATTAAATAATAATGCACTAATTGGTATGAAAACTGGTTGATTTAAATGCTAGGCTTCATACTAGCTTCGCTGGCAGTTTGGCAAAGCTAACCGTTCTAGCTATGTACACTCACCAGAGGCACCAACGATCTCTGCTACTTCCTTCCAAGCCTTATTTTTCTTCATACTGTCTACATACACATTTAAGATGTAACTGCGGTTAAAAGTGTTTCTTCCATTTTTGCACATCAAACACTAAATGGGAGCTCACTGCAGGTAGGAGCTATAGTTGCGAGAGGGGAACTGAAGAAGCTTCAGACGACATATGCCGTAGGATCGGTCCAAGGAATCGTCAGAGCCAATCATTTGCATTTTTAGCGTTACTGCATCATAGCTAATTTGCATAAATCTGAGAGAATCTAAATTCAAATGTTGCTTATCGCTCTGTTGCATTATTGCTTGGTGCTGTCACTAAAATTGCAACTTACATGTACATAGAAACTGAATAATCACCTGTAGCCTGCTAATGCGAGGGTTAGTTGGGTTGGGTCAGGTTAGTTGGTAGATCATCTTTGCCAGCTGGTAAGTGCAGGTATAAAGCAAACAGTTTCAGGTTAAAACAGAGTAAAAATACACAAGACAAAGATTTTTTTAAAATAACAAAGTAAGGCAAGTCACAAATCTCAAACCACTATTAATTTAATTAAGTTACAAGCAAGCTGGAAAATAACTTACCACCTGGCTGCGATGGTCTACTAGCTTGACCAGATCAGTTTTTCAGCCAAGCTGGATGTTTCCTCAAGATTTAAAATTAGATGTAGCTAGCATTTGACAGGAGATTGTATCTTAAAGAAAACTCTTCACATGGGGGAGTTTTGACGTATTCTATTATATGTCTAGTCAAGTCAAGTCAAGTGGCTTTATTGTCATTTCAACCATACACAGCTAGTTAGTACACAGTGAAACGCAACGACGTTCCTCCAGGACTATGGTGCTACATAAAACAACACAGAACTACAGGAGACTACACATTTCTACATAAAGTGCACGTGCAAACATCTGCAAACAGACAGTACAATAAGACAAACAAGACAGTACAATAGCTACTAAAACAGTACAATAACTAAGTATAGTTCTGAAAACTATGTACTTCCTGAACTGAAATATTGTAGTATCGCTGTGCTCCTGTGATTGAGCACAAAAGTGAGCCTCCACAGGTTTCCTTATTTTAAGTCTTATCTTATATAAGTGTTATTAGTAAGTGTAATGATAAACTCATAGTTTGTCTTGTCTGTACGTGTCATGTTATCCAAAGAGCAATATTTTAATATAACAGCAGGGTGTGGAGTGTGTTATTCCACTTATACCACAGTGATTTGCCAACAATTACACTGTTTAATTTATTAATGAACAACATGTCACACATTTTAATGGTTTAATGATTGTCTACTAATAAAAAATATCACATCGACGATTATACATTTTTAGACTGTTTTTCAACAACATGGTTTTTAAATCTGCATATTATTACGTAGAGCTTCTGCCATCCAAGTTCTTGTGTATGAGCTGTTACTATCAAAACAATAACATATTAAAATTATTCGAGAATTCAACAACACTGTAGTATAAACCAGCATACTGTTTTGTGTTAGTTTGTGTAAGGCCTGTTACTGTGATAAAAGTGCAAGTTGTCAATAAAAAAGCAAGTGCTTTGTTTTAACAGTGTTTCCTGGTCCTGCTTATTTCTCTCTGATGCCTGTTCCTCTTTTGAACATATCTCAATCTCTAGGAAAATTCTAGCATTTTAAAATTTGGTTATCCCCAAAAGTGAAAAGGAAGGAAAGTGCATTTAAGGATTTCATTCTGAGTGCCATGTGAGTACCATAATCTGATTACAGACTAAACTGAGTAGGCTTATATCTGTTTTACTATGACAGGAAGCTATCCAATAAGTTGATCAAAGCATGACATTCACTGTGTGAGGAAATCACGCTTAGCTAGCGAGGTTTTAGTCATCTTTATGCAGAATGATACCTTTTTTTTTTATCACCGTGATTGTTAAACTGCCTCCTTATACAGCATGATCTTTGCAGGCAGATGCCAAAACCAGGTTAAAAAGTAAATACAAACATTTCCATGTTACATTGATGAAATATATTCATGATTTTGTAAAGTTGAGATGTCAGTGTATGTAAAACTGGCTGTTCCGACAGAACCAGTTTTCCCAAAACGACACACAAAAAAAACTTGTTCATTTCATTCAAGAAAACTTATAAATAATTTATACTGTACTTGCTTACAAATACAACATCATCTCTTTTAGAGCTTTACCAATCCAAAACAAAATTGATTACAGTTATGACTGGTGGGATTAAATGGGTTAAGCTTTTGTACTTGGGGTTGTTTATTCTTATTTATTCTTCTTCTCTTGTTGGGTGAGTGCACATTTACATTTACAGCATTTGCAGACATCCTTACCCAGAGGTATCTAAAAATATCTTTAAGCTGAAACCCTGTTAGAGATGCATTAGCATGAAGGTTTGTTTTGAAGACAGCCAGAGGAAGTTTATTCACTCCCTGGGTACCAGGACAGAGAAACGTTTTAATCAATGTCTTCCTTGTGTCTTGAGGGTCGAGTCGAGCCATGATAGGGACTAGAAGGGGAGTGTGGTGCAGAGAGTGGTGCTGAAGTGCCTTCAGGTGGGTGGGTGCTGGTCTGAGTTCAGCTTTGTATTCAAGCATCAGTGTTTTAAATCAGATGCAGGGAGCCAGTGGAGGGAGCGCAGTATTGGGGTGATGTGGGAGAACATGGGGAGATTTGCAGTAGACTAATCTCAAGATGACTGAACAAAAAAGAGACTGGACAAGCACCATGAGTGGCCTCTGGTGAGAAAAACCTTCATGGAAAACTAAAGTATATATATATATATATATATATATATATATATATATATATATATATATATATATATATATATATATATATATATATATATATATACGTGATCAGTGATTATTCATGATTATGTGAGTAATATGCGATTATGTATGAAAAATAGATGTTTTTTACCCTTAATTGTTATGCCCTGAAGTAGCACATGTGAACATATCTGACATCATGTGAACAGTGAGGGAAAATAAATGAATCGTGTGAAAATGAAAACATATGCACTACAGGTGAAAACTTGACATGTTAAAATAAATGAATCATGAAAAAACATATGAAAATAAACAGATAGTGAAAAATCATATGAAAATCAACAAATCAGGTGAAAAAGCATATTAAAATAAACAAATCAGGTGAAAGATCCTATGAAATAAACTAATGAAGTGAAAAATCATATGAAAATAAACAAATCTGGTGAAAAATCATATGAAAATCAACAAATCAGGTGAAAAAGCATATTAAGATAAACAAATCAGGTGAAAGATCCTATGAAATAAACAAATGAAGTGAAAATGAAAAAAATCATTTGAAAAATCATATGAAAATATACAAATCATTTGAAAAATCATATGAAAACAAATAAATCAGGTGAAAAATCCTATGAAAATAAACAAATGAAGTGAAAATCATATGAAAATAAACAAATTAGGTGAAAAATCATATGAAAATATACAAATGAAGTGAAAATCATATGAAAATAAACAAATTAGGTGAAATCATATGAAAATTTTGAAAATCAGGTGAAAAATCATGAAAATAAACAAATTAGGTGAAAAATCACATGAAAATAAACAAATTAGGTGAAAAATCACATGAAAATAAACAAATTAGGTGAAAAATCACATGAAAATAAACAAGTCAGGTGAAAAATCATGTCCTTGCTTTCATCAGTGTGATTTTGTTTGTTTCAACAACAGACCAGTCACTGAGAGAAGACACATCATCCGTGTCTTCATCCTTTTGCCCTCTGCTTTTCTTTTGAAGTTTCAGAGAATAAAACTGCATGAGCCGAGCTCCGACTGCTTGCCCTCACCTTCAGACGTTATTATTTTCAGACGGGCGACAGTGTGAGTGTGAGTACCTACGTCGTGATGACATTTCCTTCAACACAGTGAGGGATCGAGTCGTGCAGTGTAAGAGTGTGAGCGGGCATCAGATAACAAGATTTCGCTCATTATACAGTTTAAGCCTGGCTTCAGCAACACGACCAGAGAGTGATATCAGGGCAGGATGTCCACAGCAACATCAAAGTTTTGTGAATTGTTAGATGCTGTGATTATGGATTTCTCCAAGTAAGATCTTGCTGTGGGGACGAATCTCCAGGGATATCCAGCAGTCATATATCATACGTTTAATATTATCTGCTTCTCAGGTAGCTGTAAAATATAAAATAAAATAAAATAAAATAAAATAAAATAAAGCTGTATTCAATGGGATGTTAATTTACCCCACCCCATGTAACAATTCACCCCACCCCATGTTAATTTACCCCACCCCATGTAACAATTCACCCCACCCCATGTAACAATTCACCCCACCCCATGTTAATTTACCCCACCCCATGTAACAATTCACCCAACCCCATGTTAATTTACCCCACCCCATGTAACAATTCACCCAACCCCATGTAACAATTCACCCAACCCCATGTTAATTTACCCCACCCCATGTAACAATTTACCCCACCCCATGAGTTGAGATTTTCTCAACTTTATGCAAATTAGGTATGATGTGAAAAATCAACGAACCCAAGCACTTGGCTCGAATGATTCCTCGCATCAGTCATGTGTCACGTGTGGTATTTTTTCAATCCCCCCTCTCACAGCTTTAGCTCCTTTTTGCAGTTAGTTCCGTGTGCTGCTTGACTCAAAAAAAAGGAAGAAAACCTTATAACTGTGGTTTTATCTTATTCTGTTATACTGTATATATGATCTTTTATTAAATATGTATAGAGACATCACAAAGGAAAATAAAGCTTGGAACGAAGTAGCAGAGATTGTTGGTGTCTCCAGAGAGTGTTTATAGATAGTGCAGTTAGCTTTGCTGCTAATCTGCTAATAGCTTATACGAAGCCTGGTGCATAACATGTAAATCAAACAACCAATTTTCACACTAATTAGTAGTGAGAATATTTAAGTAAATACTCCTATGATGGTGCTTCTGATGAGTGTATGTAGCTAGGCCAGGTAGATTGCGCTGCCAATCTGCTAACAAAGCTAATACGAAGGCTATCATGTCAACCAATTTTCACACTTTTTTTCATGCTACTATCCTTTCTCATTGGAACTAAGTGCTAGACAGATGTTGCATGCCCACAAATGACAAAGTAAAAGCGACATACATGCCTTGTTACTCACTAGTGTGAATGCAGGGTATTCCAACTGACCCAACTCATCTCACCACAAGCAGTTTAATCTTCATACATCTTGTCATACTGTGCATATGATAAAATCACTCTGACTAACCATCAGGATCATTTTCAGGGTATAAAGTATATTAATTTTTTTGGCTATATTAGCCTAATGAAATTTTGCTCTTAGCCTGGAGCTGCTCAGCTACAGTATAACTAGGCCTCAGATTGGCACAATTTAAAGCAAAGCTCGACATCGAAATGCATTTTCTCAACAACAAACAGAGCAAAGAGTCCTCTAATAAAGAACAGCAATGGCTGAAAGACCCCCTTGGCAGCTATGAATATGTTGTTTGCAACAGTTACCATGGTGATTGAGTCCAATGGTGTTAGCCAGACAGTAAATCTGAGTCAACCTGACATTCTGCTTGGTTACTAACAAATGTGGCTTTGGATCTAAGATCAGCTCCAGACAATGCATCTACAATCTATTAGCAGAGTTATCGTTCCAGGTACCAGAGCTACCAATACACTGGCCATGTCAGCCTCGGGCTAATGCTGTTACAAAGAACAGACAGCCGTTCAACTACACAGAACTCTGCCTTTAGGCTTGTAAATGTAATTTCACATTATAAACTGGTGCTCTATGACCTTCAGCCTGCTGGAAGTATTAGATTACACATATACACAATACACAACATACAGCTGATATAAAAAGTCTACACACTCCCGTTAAAATGGCATGTTTTTCCATCCATCCCATCAATTTTCCACTTTCCACTTATCCTGCACAGGGTCACAGGGGAGTCTGGATCCTATCCCAGGGGACTCAAGGCACAAGGCAGGGGGGTGCAACACATCACGTTTCAACCAGGAGAGGGATATAAAAGAATTTCTAAATCATTCAATGTACCATGGATGAAGGCCATCATCAACAAGTGGAGAAAATGGAGCACCACAGTGACATCACCAAGAACAGGACGTCCCTCTAAAATTTGTAAAAGGACAAAACAAAAACTTACCAAGGAGGCTGCCAAGAGACTGACAGCAACATTAAAGCAGCTGCAGGAATATCTGACAAGTACTGATTACTCTCTGCATGTGACAACAATCTCTCATATTCTTCACATGTCTGGGTTCTGGGGTAGGGCGGCTAGACGAAGCCCTTTCTCACAAAAAACATCAAAGCCTGACTAAATCACCTCAAACCATGTGGCATAATGTGTTATAGTCTGATGAGAACAATTCCAAAAGGAAAAAACAGAGATGATTTTATTTGGTACTAAGGGGAGTGTAGAAAATGTTTATGACTGCCTGGAGTTGATTCCTGGGAAAAAACTGTTCAGCGTGAGAAACCTTGGTGTCATTTTTGACTTCAACTTAAATTTGACCGGCAAATCAATGCTGTTGTTAAGAATAGCTTTTTCCATCTTAGATCTATATCTAAATTGCAGTCTATCCTCTGTTTTGGAGATATGGAGAAGGTTGTTCATGCCTTTGTGTCATCCCGCTTGGATTATTGTAATGTGTTGTATCTGGGTGTGAGTCAGGCCTCTCTCTCTCGGTTGCAGCTTGTTCAGAATTCAGCTGCCAGACTTTTAATGGGCACTAAGAAGAGATTACTCCTGTGTTAATGAAACTGCGTTGGTTACCCATACGATACAGAATCCATTACAAAGTGCTGTTGTATGTTTATAAGGCTCTGCATGGTCTTGTCCCAGAGTATGTTATTGATTTAATCAGTCCCTGTAAATCTAGTAGATCTCTGCGCTCAAATGGCCAATTGCTTCTTATGGTTCCACATTCCCGTTTAAAATGTAAAGGTGATCGTGCATTCCCTGTTGCAGCTCCTAGGCTCTGGAATGACCTTCCGCTGTATGTAAAATCTTCTCCTACATTGGATGTATTTCAGAGTGCGGTTAAAACCTATTTGTTTTCTTTAGCATTCGATAATGCTTTGTATGTAGCGTATGTCTTATGTTTGTTTTGATTTTATGTTTTTGGTTTTGTCCTGTTTTATTATATTTTATCTTTTATCTTTTTCTGTACAGCACTTTGGTTCCACTTGTGGTGTTGAAAGTGCTTTATAAATAAAGTTGAGTTGAGTTGAGTAATAATTCTAAATATTATGTTTGGCACAAAAAAAAAAAAAAATACATCACCAAAAGAATACCATACCCAAGGTGAAGCATGGTGGTGGCAGCATCATGCTTTAGGGCTGCTTCTTTTCAGCCAGAACTGGGGCTTATCAAGGTAGCAGGAATAACGAATAGCTACAAATATCAGTTGATTTTAGTGCAAAACCTTCACGTGTCTGCTACTAAGCTGAAGATGAAAAGGAATTTCCCCTTTTAGCACGACATTGACCCAAAGCATACATCCAAATCAACAAAGGAATGGCTTAACCAGAAGAATATCAATGTTTTTAAATGACCTAGCCAGAGCCCAGACCTGAATCCAACTAAATATCTGTGAGTGACCTGAAGGGGGCTTTGCACAGGAGACGCCCTCACACTCTGATGGATCTAGAATGTTTTTGTAAGAAAAAGTGAGAAAATAATGTCAAGATGTGCCACGCTGAGAGACTCTTAGCCAAAAAGACTGAGTGGTGTAATATAATCACAAGGTGTAATAGTTTAGGGGTATGCACACTTACTGCAAGTTATTGTAAGTTTTTTATTTTTCCTATTTTTCCATAATATGTTTCTGATTGTTTTTCACTTAATATGTATGTGTTGCAATTTCACATTTAGGGTGGAAAAAAGTTCTGACATGATTTATCTTTGTTTCATTTTTTACTTCACAAAAACCTGCCAATTTAACAGGGGTGTGTAAGCTTTTTTATATCCATTATAGATAAAAATATATTGGATAGTGTAATTGTTTATTATTCAGGTTATAATATGGACATGAAGAAAAGCATGTGGTGATGGGAAGGGAAGGAAACAAGGCATTTTCATGTAACCTTACCTTATTTTAGATTACTTAAATGAATGAAAATGAGGTATTACTGTGACTGTGTCTGAGAGAGAGAGAGAGAGAGAGAGAGAGAGAGAAGGAAAACTGTGCTTGGCTCTTATCATTCTGACACATGAGGAGCTGATGGAGGATGTTCCTGCACAATCCTCATGGTAATTATCCTCTCCCTCTCCATCTCCCTGTCTCTGTGGACAGAAAAAGTTAAACTTGCAGTGATGTTAACAATGAAATATTCTTGGATTCCCTCTTTCCTAATTCTTAAAAAAAAACGTACCTTTCTGACCACAGATGTACATTATTGGTTTGTCGTCTGATGTTTGCATCTTTAGTTTTGCAATAGACCTACTGTAAAAAGCTAATTTAGCTGGCAAATAAGGGACACTAATAACTAATGATTTAGCACTGTATAAACGTTATGTCTCCGTGTGCTTTAACACTAGGCATTTATCCCCAACTATAGGGTGTCTGAAGAGTCAGGCACCAATGGGAATGCTGAGTAAATATGCCTATCCAAATATGTTGAACAAAATCTGCCAAAAACATGAAACACAGCTGAGAAAATGGACAAAGATCATCACTGTGCTAACTCCGTCTTGAAGATGAATCACCTCCTTCGTCAGCACACATTTTGGCGAGTGGACAGCAGGATGAGACTCACAATTTTAAGAAGCTGGAAGAAGTGATGTCACTGAATCTTTTGAGGCGAGCGTGTGATAACGTAGACATAATGAAGGCATGCAGTTTGTACAATACTAACCTGGACGATATCAATTTCCCTTCTTATTAATTAGTCACATTAGCCCAGTAGAGAACTGCAGACACCAAATAAATTTTGTGTGATCAACATTTGGTGTATGTGTGTGTGTGACTGAAATGTTCCATTAATTATTTCATGAGTAATAAAGCACTGAGGTAATGATTATATAAAAATTTTACTGCAGCAGCTGCTCAGATGTTATCATTCTTATACTTACTCGTGCTGCTAGAGGCCTGGTACGTTGTGGATCACATGACCATACACTGAGATGAACATATTGAATGGGCGGGGGGGCGGGGGGAAGGGGCCTGGGGGGGGGGGGGGGGGGGGGGGGGGGGGGGGGGGGGGGGGGGGACTACAGCAGATGAGAATTTACAAATTAATTTCCAATTTTCCATGTCTGATCTTTCTAGGAATAAGAAATAGAGAATTAGAAATTTCCTATGTATTTATGTACTTATGTATGTATGTATGTATGTATCTATCTATCTATCTATTTATATTTCTCATCCATCTCTCTGTTTATATATCCACCTAATTGTCTTCCATCTATCTATCTATCCACTTGTCTGTCTATCTGTCTGTCTGTCTGTCTACGCAGCTGTCTGTCCAACTATCTGTTTGTCTGCCGATTCATCCAACTTTCTGCCATTTGTCTATCCACGTGTATGGCTATTCATCTTTTTTATCTTGTCTATATCTCTGTCCATCTGTATATCTGCTGTCTGTCTCTTTGTCTGTCATTCTTTTCATCCAACAGCCTGCCATCTGTCTATCCTGTCTGTCTGTTTGTCTGTCTTTATATATTTCTCTGTCTGTCTAATTACTCTATCTGTCTACAGTATCTCTGTATGTCTGTCTGTCATTATCTATCTATCTATCTATCTATCTATCTATCTATCTATCTATCTATCTATCTATCTATCTATCTATCTATCCAATTGTCTGTCTATCTCTTTCTGCCAGTCTTTCTATCCATCCCATCTGTCTATCTACTTGTCTATCTCTCTAGCTATCTAGTTCTCTGTGTGTGTCTGTTTTTGCCTCTCTATCTTTTTTTTATCTTTTTGCTTATCTATCTATCTATCTATCTATCTATCTATCTATCTATCTATCTATCTATCTATCTATCTATCTATCTATCTATCTCCCTGTTTATCTGTGTTTATCTGTCTCTTTGTCTAGTGGTCTCTCTCTCTCTCTCTCTCTCTCTCTCTCTCTCTCTGTTTATATGTGTTTATCTGTCTCTCTGTCTAGTGGCCTGTCTCTCTCTCTCTCTCTCTCCCTGTTTATCTGTCTCTCTGTCTAGTGGCCTGTCTCTCTCTCTCTCTCTCTCTCTCTCTCTCTCTCTCCCTGTTTATCTGTCTCTCTGTCTAGTGGCCTGTCTCTCTCTCTCCCTGTTTATCTGTCTCTCTGTCTAGTGGTCTCTCTCTCTCTGTTATCTCTCTTCCTCCTCAGTGGTGAGTCTAAAAGCTGAAGTTCTTGCTGTGCACAAAAATATCCTCATTGAAAACCAGCCACAAGATGAGACAAGAAAAGACTTTTTTGAAGCAGCCCACAGGTTTCTACAGTGTGTCCTTATTTTCAGAGTGAGAGGCTTTATGTTATGTTCTGTTCATTTTTGGGATTTGTAACTTTGGAGGAAGAGTAAATGACTCATCTGACCTAGTTAGAAAAGAGCCATGAAATGTGACGTCGAGTTGCGCCATCTGTGGTGTGAAAAGAATGCATGCTCTTTTTTGGCGAGGTTTTTCTCCGAGGGTGATCTTGGCACTGTCTTTGTCTCGCAGTGCTGTCCATAAGAAAATGTGTGTGTGTGTGTGTGTGTGACCTGCCCTTTTAAACAGTGGAGTAGAGAGGAGATCCAATACGAGCACAGATTTCATAGATAAAAGCAGTGAGTCATTCACTTCGTCTTTATCTTTTGCAACTAAACAGACATAATAGCATGTATGAGTTTATTAGTCTTTACTCCTTTATAATCGGATGTGGAGGTTCACATCACTGCACAGTTCAGTGTTTATTGCCACTCTCAGAGCATCTTCCTGACCTTGGAAGGCTTCCAAAACAATAATGACACTCGTTTGCTGAGTCTGTATCCGAGTGAAATAGATACTGCTGCAAGTGTGCCAATTTAAACAGAAACTTAACTGGAAGAAAAATTTAAAGCCTCTAGGAAGTTCAAGAGCAGATCGAATCAGATGATCTGATAACTCATGCTCTGCAACAAAAATGTAGGTGTTAGGGTGACCACTAGGGGTGTAACTGTCCAATAATGTGTTAGTAGCTGTTGTGTGATGGGGAGAGCTGGCTGGAAGACGGGAATTTGCCAGGACTAAATTAGAGAGAAAATGGGGAAAAAGTCATATTTTTAAACCTACCATTTAAAATGCTAGCAAGATTGTCCTTCTCTATGTCATCATAAGCATTCATGAATTACCAGTAGCCCAGATTCTGAATAAAGTTGGTCATGTATTGATTAGAGACTTCTAAATCTAATCATATCATATTATATCATATCGTATTGAATCAGATGGTCTGATAATTTGTGTTCTGCAACAAAAATGTGGGTGTTAGGGTGGCCACTAGGGGTGTAACAGTCCAACAATTTGGATCAATGCATCAAATCAATTAACAATCATAAAGTGATTATTAGTGGAAAAGGGCAAACAAATGGTGTGTACAAAATAATTCATATGGGCAACAGAAAAGCGTTCTCAGTATCATCTAGAGATCGCCAGTCCAAGAGAAGAAAATTGGTTGTACTCTCTGGGTGGAAGAGATGGCACACTCTCTCTCCCCTATCAATCACCGAGCCACTAGCCACTAGCAAGATTGTCCTTCTCTACGTCATCATAAGCATTCATGAATTAACAGTAGTCCAGATTGGTCACATATTGATTAGAGGCTTCTAAATCTAATCTTATTATATATCATATCATATCATATCATATCATATCGTAGCAAATTCTCTGTTGCCATCATATATTGAATTGTTACATCAGGTCAAAAATTGTTACCTAGTCAAAACCTCTTGTGCATTTTACAGAACAGTCTGGAAAAGCAAAGCCTTATCCCACATTCCTGCAACAAAACAAAACAATGTTCTGCATTTAACTGATTGTGGCGTTAAATTATTATAAAATTATTATTTGGTAATAATTTATTAAATGTGACTAAATGTATAGTACCTGTAGGCTAATGTTTTGTTCCAGTGTCCATACCTGTTCACTTACATGATAAATATGCTCTCTGGGGGGAAAAAGCAGAGTCAAAGCAGAAAGTGAAAGCTAAGAATATGAATAAAACTATTATAGTAGAAAAAGAAATGGAAAAAAAATGGAAAAGATTCTGTTTATAGGCAAGCCTTTACATTTTTGTGAGGGTTTACTCATAAATTTACTTATATGTTTTTTTTCCTTCCAGAGTAACGGTGAAAAAAACATCCAACAGTAAGCACATCTTCTCAATATGAAACTGCACACAGCTTGTTTATAGCCTATCTCTTCTTTTCATAAGCGCTATACTGTAATTGCTTTTCATTCATGGCGCTGCAGTGCACATAGACCAAAAACGTCACATGCTTTCAGCATCAAAGCTTGTCACGGATGACTCAGTGCTTATCTCTGTGGCTCGTCTGTTTGTTTTCCCCATTCATCTCTTCTTCCTAGCGCCTGTAGAGGATCCATTGCCTGACTCCCAGCCTGCCCTTCAACAGAGCCTGCAACAATAACAGCCACATTTGCATATGCTCAAGAGACAACAGGGAAAGAAATCAGAGCATGAAGGTGTGGAGTGGAGGTTAGAATCTCAAGACGTTCTTTTTAAACATCCACGCTGCTGTAGGGAAAGAAATTAGTCCTGGAAAATGAGCGAGACCTGATGTCCCCATCAGAACATCAGGACATGTCCTCTGACTTAGACACATACACTGTATACTCTGTTGTTCTACTAACATCAATTTCATTATTATTATTGTTAATGCACTATTTTATTATTATTGTTGTTAATGCACTGAAGTTGCAACTTATAATTCTCCGCCTACAACCTGTAAAAACCACAGAAACCTCCCTCATTGACGTTTGACATTTCAACTCGTCAACTTGGGTTAGTCTTCTCAACTAGAGTTCCTTCCCCGTTCAAGGAGTGACGTCGAATCAACATGGCCGCTCACACTGTGAACGGTGTAAAGTGCCCCTTCTCTACTTTTAAATTAGTTTATAACAGTATTGGCTTTATATCAGTTAATGTACAGACACAGTACTTGGTTAAATCCAAAACACTGACCATATTAATCTCTGTTTTGTGAAAATAGTCATCAACGTTAGCTTTGTGACTAACCTTAGCTGGCTAGCTTGTTGCTAAGCTACACGCTGTTGTTCGCTGTTGTTGCTGTGCTGCAATTTCAGTCTAAAATGTTGCATGAATGTTCACTATAGTAGAAAAGCACCAATAGCCAATCAGGCCTGTAACTGTAAAAGTGTGCTTAAAATAACCTTTTATGAGATTTATGTGCTCTCAGAGAGCAAACAAAAGACACACTTTTGTGGAGGCATCCATGTCTATTTTTCTTCCAATATGCATGTCGAACATCCCGAGGTGGGAAATGACATTATTACAATTTGCAAATTACCACTTACAAGGCACCACAAACGCAGTATAAGAGTGCGCCAGCATGTTTTTGGGAGGTGGGAGGAAAGCAGAAACTCCACACAGACAGTAACCTGAGCTCAGGATCGAACCCGCTACACCAACCGTGCAGCCTTCTGTTCCTCTATTTAAAACTAATTTCAGTTCATACGGTATAAAAAGACAATGTGATGTGATTGCATTCGAAGGAACAGATGTTGGACAGAAATCTACGTCACAGTAAAATGACATTGAGTTGCAGAGTAAATGTACAACAACTACACAAGCACTAGTTCTCGTACTGCTTTCTTTGCTGTAACTTTCACTCTCAGTGTTTTAGCTTTATGGGATTTTTAGACCATAGCGTGAGGGTCGGTTTTTTTGACAGTAAGTCACTCTGGATAAGAGCATCTGCAAAATGCTATAAAAGTAAATATAAAGGTACAATATAATTGTTAATAGAAGTGTCTTCTCTAAACATCGATCCTGTATCTCTAAGCATAAAGACAATACAGTGTCCTGGCTGAATACTGTGTGATGAACGCTGTCTATAAAACCATAACACTGTCTCTCTCTCTCTCTCTCTCTCTCTCTCTCTCTCTCTCTCTCACAAATATGAGTCTGCTTTAGCTAGAGGCATTATCGACTGACTTTTATACTCACTTTTATACCCACGCTGTCTCATCTCATCACGCTGTATCTTCTTTTCCTCACTGTGTATTGCTCATTTCTTTTTCGGAAAAGCTAATTAAGTGAAGCTCATGCAGATGAGAAGCAGGTCTGGACTGCTGGAGGTCAGCGATTCAATCTTATTTCAACCTAATTTGATCCTAGTGAATTAAAAAATAATGAAAATGTAATGGATGTGGAACTTAAAAAAATATGTGTGGAATGAAAAGTTCTCACTATAATAACCTGCTTATATTTTCATATTTTTTAAAGTGTATGATGGGAATTATGTGGGAATTATGTGGGAATTATGTGGGAACCCATGTCATTGGGTTTCCTCCGGGTTCTCTGGTTTTTCTGTCACTTCCCAAAAACATGCCTGTAGGTGTATTATCTTTAACTGTGAGTGTGTGTCTGGTGTCCATTGACAGATTGGCATCATATCCAGGGTTTATTCCTGTGCTCAGTGTTCCTTGCGATTGAATCCGGATCCACCGGGACCTGACCAGGATAAAGCGCATACTGAAGATGAAGATGTTCTTTAGAAACCATTCGAAATGAAAACTCTTTGTTTGGGGAAACAATTTGATTTTAAGTAAAAGCTACTTATTAAACAATACATTTTGGTTCAGAAATAAATTTATCCATTGGCATCAACTTTACTGTTTACATTTGGTTTGTCAAACGTCTTTAAGATTATAAAAACTACATCTGTGCAATCTTGTGTGTCCAAACTTTTGACTTGCGGATACCAGTTCGGCGTAACGATACAGTATGTTATACCTAGTTTTACTTATTACAATACACCTGTCTACTTCTCTGCACTTGGGGGTGTGCTGTTCTGGGAAAACAATCAATGGTGGTGTGATGCAGCCTGATGTAAATTACTGGAGTTACTGTTACCACATGAGCGATTACAATTTTTAATTGATTAAATAATGTACAAGATGTACATTTTATCCAATTATAGTTACATTTAATTTCGCAGAACGTCTGTGAGAAGTTGTTTGCTCACATTTCTCTTGAAGTTAAAGAAACTTTCCTGTGATGGAAAACATAAATTTACAGCTTTACCTCTGGCTGTTACAAAGCACTGACACTGGGGACTCCTTCCGTACATGTTAAATAAACATCTTCTTAAAGAAAGCTTCACCATATGAATGATTATAGGTTTTTTTTTGGTTAAATAATGATTAGTTTTAGATTATGTGGAGCGTTCTCCATACAACATTCCCTTCAACATTTTAAAAATAAAAACGCCTTGTATTTGCTCACATCCACTGACTCTTGCACTCAATCTTATTGTGGCCTTTAATGTTTAGATTTTATATCATAGTTTTGCATACGCATATGCATTTTTTCCTCCTTTACATTCCTTTTGTGCCTCTTTGTCCACCTTTATTACTGACTGTCTTATTTAAAATTTGAAATATGTTTACTTACTACTATAACAGTATGATTTTATGTATTTTTCTCATAACTTTGCAGTATCCTAGGGCACCATGAAGGGTGTTTATAAATAAAATATCATTATTATTATTATTATTATAATTACAAGTGAATGAGATGTTACTATAGAAACAATAACATATGAGTGCATTAATATAAACCTGTGAATTGCCTTGCAGTTGGAAATACTACTGGTCTTATAGAAAGCTACATTCAACGGCATGGAGGTGTGATTACTGACATGATAAATAACATCTACATCTCCGCACAGTAATGATACGTAATGATGAACCGTATGATAACAGTGGCGTGTGTAGATTTTCTCTGCAGCAGGAGTATGTGATGAAGATGGTTACTGCTGGAGAACAGCGGGTTCAATGTAGCGTCTCGTGTAAAACAGAGAGCCAGAGGAACGCCTACTAATCCCTGCTTTGTTCCCCTGTGCGGCATTCACGTGCTCTCGGACCATAACACGTCCCCTGGCGGCTCCATCACAAACTACAGCCTGTTTCTAACCTCCTCGGTTTCTACCCATCCCCCAGCAGAACGTGAATAATTGAAACCGATTCCTCTCTCCACAGCAGCAGCAGAGGCTGTTTGCTTCCACTGGAGATTCCAAGCTTCTTCTTGGTCTTGGTCTTGGTTAGCTTTGAGAAAGCTGTGGTCGTGTATAGAGATATGGAGTGTGGTCAGCTAGGCTCCTAATGCAGGCGGAGGAATGCCGAATGCCTCTTCAAGCATGTTCTTGCACACATGTAGTTTGTGTACATTATGTTTTTTAAAGTCATGTGGATGGTGGATGCACCATATGGACCATATAAACATGCCTTTGTTTCTCAGAGACGCTGCAGTTCATCATGAATTTATATAATGAATCATTACATGGTGTCCATCACTTCTTTGTCTCACACTCACTAATTGCTAATAGTGATGGCGCTTTTCAGTGAATCAGATCATTTGGCTCAGCTCACTATTAAGCGTTGACTCTTTCGGCTCCTAATCAGTTCATTGGCATTATGTTTCTAAACCCGACAAGGTTTACAATATTCTGACTAATGAACACTCTTGTTTGCTTAACTATAGCATAAATTGTTTTATGAGATACTATGCTACCATCTCATTAACAAAGTAACATAACTTTTGCACTTCATTTTTTACAAATCAATTTAAATAACTGTTAAATCAGCTGTGCACCAAACCTTTAAACAGATTACATTACAGCACAAGAGTAACACCATTACTTACATTCAGAACAAATAAATAAGAATAAAAATCATTTGCTCATATAGCATGTGAGTCGGCTCTTCAGATTCACCTAAAAGAGCCGGTTCAAAGTTCCGACTCTTTCAATAACAACTCACTCTTTGCAATGACAACACTGAGAGTTCATTAAACAAAAACAACCACAAAACAAAACCAACATAAACAAACAAACAAAATAAAAACCTTCGGCTCATAGAAGTGAGTCGGCTCTCCAAGTTCACCTGAGAGAGCCGGTTCAAAGATCCGACTCTTTCAATAGCAACAAATCACTCTTTGTTGTCACTCTTTATTCAATGCGAGTTCATTAAACAAAAACAAAACAAAAACAACCAACCAAACAAAAAACAACATAAACAAACAAACAAACAAAAATCCTTGACTCATACATGTGAGTCGGCTCTCCTAAAAGATTCGATTCAACGAGTCGACTCGTTCGCGAATGACACGTCTATTAATAATCACTGCGCAGTGCATCAATCTCCAATTTACTCAGAAAGCTCTTGAGTAATGTGACTGTTTAGTATGATTTATTCCGTACAGTCAGCATTGAAGCAACTCAAATTAAGGGACAGGAAACACTAGAAATGGTCAGGCTGTAGTGCTAATGTCACATACATTTCATTGCAGAGGAAGAAAATCCAACTGAACCATGCATCTGTGCAACATCCCTGAGTGCCTGCAGATGTGAGAGCCACCTGGGGTTCATTTCACAGCATGTGCTGCCATCTAGTGGACACACCAGTCTTCACCTTTATTATATCCTACTGTTTCAAAATAGGAGGCTTTTTTAGATGTTTTCTGGCAAAGTCTAATCTGGCTTTCCTGTTCTTGAATGTTACCAGTGGTTTGCACCTTGTTGTAAACCCTCTGTATTTACATTAATGAAGGCGTCTCTTGATTGTAGATTTTGACAATGATACGCCTACCTTCTCCAGAGTATTCTTGACTTCTGTTGATGTTGTGAAGGGGTTTTTCTTCACCAAGGAAAGGATTCTGCGATCATCCACTTTAGTTGCCTTCCGTGGTCTTCCAGGCCTTTCGAGGTTGTTGAGCTCACCAGTGCTTTCTTTCTTTTTAAGAATGTACCCAACTGTTGATTTGGCCACACCTAAGGTTTTTGCTCTCTCTCTTACAGATTTATGTTGTTTTTTCAGCCTAATGATGGCCTCCTTCACTTGCATTGAGGTCTCCTTGGACTTCATATTGGTAGCTTCAGTCGAACTGCTGCCAAATGCCAACTCAATACCTGATATCAACTTCAGAGCTTTTATCGAGGGAATGAACTGCACCTGGTCAATTAACTTCTTGTCAGTCAATTGTCCAAATACTTTTGAGCCCCTGAAAATGGAGGTACTTTGCTGAAAATGGCTGTAATTCCTAAATGTTAAATGCCATATTTTTGTGGAACCTCTTAAAATAAAGTCTACACTTTGATCACATCTTGATTATTTTATTTCAAATCCATTGTGGTGGTGTATAAAGGCAAAATCACAAAAACGCTGTCATTGTCCAAATACTTCCGGACCTAACTGTAATATATATATATATATATGTATGCATGTAGAAAACCCTGCCATTTCCATTAAAACAGCAGGGTTCTTGTCCTTTCCTAAAAGGGAAAAATCTCCAGAACTTTTTAAGATGATGTTTTCCTGATTGTTTTACTTTCCAGATGTTTCCTTCTTGCTGATTTATAAAGGTCATTATCTGTACCACGCAAAAAATGCATAAATATGAAACGTGATATGCATTAGGTTGGCAGTTGGATTCTCAGTAAAAACGTGGAAAAATGTTCTCTAGACCCATGTTCTATACAACATTTTGGCCTTGGCACAAAGCACTACATTTGACAGAAAACCCTGAGAACTTCATCTTTACAGTGAAGCACGGTGGTGGCAGCATCATGTTGTTCATAATGCTTTCCATTTGCAGAGACCCAGAAACTGGTCAGGGTTGAGGACAAAGCACATACGCCTCAGAAACCCTGGACTTGATACAATACAAACAGGACTTGAGGGTTGATAATGATACCAGACCAAAAAAAAAGTAATTCAATACATTTTTTATCTACAATTTATTTTACATTAATGTACACTTAAGTACAATTCAAAGTGAACCTCAATATCAATGTCCTACATATATTACCCTTAAACAAAGCGTCTCTGTTGCTGGTGAGAAGCAGTATGTCCATTTGACTGTTTAAAAAGACCAGACCTAAAATGCCTTAAAATAAATACTCCAAAATCCTTCTGCTTGAGAAATATATATAGAAAAACATCGACATTTTTCCCTCCATATTAATTAAGTAATAACTAGGAAATTGGGCAGCATGTGTCAAGCCTTCAATTCAAGCCAAGAATAAAATATTTCATTCAAATCATTTAACTGGTGAATATTAGGAAGTAAATTAGGCATGCTGAAGGGGACGCCAGTCCATGATTGAAACTAATATCACAGTTATATGTGTTTTCTTTGCAGTAATAAAAGCTACTCTGTGTCTTAAAGCAGGTCTGTTTGGCTGATGGAGTGGATCTCTGATTCTGAAGCAGCGGTGGTGATCACATGCGGTGGATGCGCTCGTGATCTGTGAACTGTTTGAGGTTTTGCAGGTTGTCCCACCACGTGAACAGGAAGGTGTTGGCGATGAGGCTGAACCACGGCGTGATCTGTAATTCGCCTCTCTCCGCCTGCTCCAGCAGCTCCTTCAGCTCCTCTTTGGAGACGTAGCGGTGGCTTTTCACCTCGTTGGGGTCGGGCTGCAGCTCTACGTCCCTCTGCAGGAACAGGATGTAGTCGATCTCGTGCTCGCCCCACACCCCGTCCGACTCGGCCTTGTAGTGGATGCGGGTCAGGTACGTCATCTCCTCTGGAGGCACCTAGCAGCAGAGCGTCGGATTAATCACTCACTGTTGCAAAAGCTTGCATAAGTATTCACCCCCTGAACATTTCCACATTTTGTAGTGGATTGAGATTGTAAGTAATACATGTACAGAAAATAGTCCACAATACTGAAGTGGAGGGGAAAAGAAAAAAATATATATAAATGTTGAGATTGCATACATTTTCATGAAATGTGAAATGATAGCAGCCATATGAAATCCTTTCTGAGGTTTGCAAAAAAGGCATTTTTAAGACTTTAAAAAAAAAAAAAAAAAAGAAGGCCCAAATAAGCCCAACACATCACCCTGAGAACACCATCCCTACAGTGAAGCGTGGTGGTGGTAGCATCATATCGTGGAGATGCTTTTCATCAGCAGGGAGTGGGAAACTGGTCATGGTTGAGGGCACGAGGAATAGCACCAAATTCTTAGAAGAAAACCAAGAACCTGACTGTAGTACAACAACTCAGTCAAGGCCCAGACCCCAATTCCTTCTGGAATCAGTGGCAAGAAAAAAAAAAAAAAAAACCTGTTGTTGCTCGTCAAATGTTGAGCAATTTTTTCAAGAAGAATGGTCAAAAATATCAAGCTCTAGCTCTGCAAAGCTGAAAGAGAAATATTCCAGAAGACCGAAAGACTTGCAGCTGTAACTGCAGTCAAAAGGCGTTCTACCAAGTGTTGACCCTGGAGAATGAATACTGTTTGCTCTTTTGTTTAATTAACCTTTGTGAGACAAAAAAAACAAAACATATTTTGCACCTTTAAACGTCAGACATATTTTGTAAATCACATAGTCCATTTCAGTTCCAGGCTTTAACACTCCACAATGTGGAAAAGTTTTGCAAGTTGTTGTTCTGTCGGCTGCTCCCGCTAGGGGTCGCCACAGCGGATCATTGTATTTGATTTGGCACAGTTTTCATGCCGGCTGCCCTTCCTCACGCTACCCAGTTTTATCTGGGCTTGGGACCGGCACTGAGAGCGCACTGTTGCACGCAACCCCAGGTTCTCTGGCCAGGAATTGAACCCGGGCCGCAGCGGTGAGAGCACTGTGGCCTAGCCACTAGTCCTCCAGGGACCCGGTGGAAAGGTTACACAAGTATTTTAACAAACAGTCATCACAGACTCTGTACCTGGTGTGTGGGGATGCCGAGTTCAGCCTCCAGTCTCCTCTGTGCGGCTCGTCTCACCCCGATGCCGTCCTGCTCCTCCAGCTCGGGCGGTGTGTACAGAGGGTGACTGCAGCACGTGTTCGTGAAACACCCTGACGAAGAGCACAATAAGAAGCACACTTAATGAAGATCAGGTTCATTCCTACAGATCGTACAGTAACGATCAGCACAATGAATGCAGAAGAAGTTACGTGTGCTTTAAAAAAAAAAAAAGACAGAGACAAACCTGGGAAAGTGATCTTGGCGTCAGATCTCTGCTGCAAGAGCAGCTTTTCTTCACTGTTAAACAGGAAAACACTGAAAGCTCGGTGGAGTAATCCTGACCAGGTAAACAACAGGAAAAATATTAATAAACGCACTTGTATCTGCCATTTATATACTATAATCTGCTAATTACTATATTATTTGCATATGATTAGCAAACATGAGCTTATCTGTATACATGTGTATGCATCAAAGCCTGCATTTGTTTGCATTTAAATAAAAATAAATACTTAAAACTGAATAATTATTATTAAAAATAAATGATAAAGATCACTGCACACTTTGCACTTGTAACTTTTTGTTTTTAAGTTTCGTTATACTTTTATGTTAAGTTTTTTTTTTTTTTTAATATTTGAACCATTTGATGGTTCAGCACTTAAATCCTACAGGAAACGATTACTACGTATAAATTTTACATCTCACTCACTTTTCATATTTCATAAAAATCATATTAACGGATCTGAAGTGCAACATTTTGAGGAAAAAAAACAGTCCGTATTATCTATGTATCCATTCTACAAAAAAACTAACAAAAATAAAACAATTCATTTTCGTAGCCTATTATACCAAAAAAATTTTTTTTTTTTTGCTGTTTTAAAAACCCTTTTAATTTTCTGAAACAATTTTGATGTTGACTTAAAAGAAATAAGAATTTGTAAACATGTAAAAATATGTATTTTTCTTTGGAGCACCTTTACAAGAGAGACAACAGAGAAGACTTTTGAATCACATCATGTGATCATACACATAAATAATGTTCTGTATAATGAGCAGTTACACAGATTCACTATAATTACTGGTTTACGCATCTGTGTGTGTGTGTGTGTGTGTGTGTGTGTGTAAAAATCAGTACACCTTCTCAGTCATCGAACCCGATACATTAAGGATCTACAATGGACATTTTTTTGGTTAGAAACGTTCAAATATCTGCCTTTGCTGATGTTAGAGTTGAGATGGCAGTTCTTCTTAGTGTCCGCTCCTGTCTTCTGGTCGTTCTCATCAATCACGATGCACATCTCGGCCAGCAGTTGGACCTGCTTCTCATCCAGATTATCTGTGTTTATTTCTGGCATCCTTACACCGGCCTGATTACAGAACGCAGCAGCCCTACACCTGTAGTGCAGAAGCAGTCAAAACACACATGCAAATACATTTAGCAAATATAATACACACGCCTACACAGCAGAGACACACTAACACGATGTGTACTACGATATCTATTTATATATCATATTATGCATATTATTATATATATAAACATGTATCAGAGATTTCACGCTGAACTGCCAGGTTAAATCCTGAATAAAACAAAGCGCTGACACTGGAGACTCCTTCCATAAACGTTGAATAAACATCTCCTTACAGAAAAAGTCACCAAATCAATGATCAGATGTTTTTCTTTGTTATTATTAGCTCTACATTTTGTGAAGGAATTGTTACTATAGAAACGCTATGGTGTTAATATAACAATGATTAGAAATATAAAGCTTTACCTGGAGAGAAATGTGGAGAGCAGTACAGGAGAGAGCTGGAGAGCTTGGTGCTGCAAAGGCCTCACTCCTGAGACTCGAACGGGTTTTAACAGGGATTGTCCCTCGCCAGCCACCGTCCTTAGCACCGCCCCCAGCGCGCGCGCCATGGCGAGACGGAACACACCGACCAATCAAAACAGACAGGCCATCGGACCACCTGCGCCGCGGATCACCATGGTTACCCCACCGGAACCGTAAAAAAATAACCCACACATCAACATGTACACACATAAATACAAAGGTCTTACCGACTGACTGCGTCCTGTGGCGTTAAAAACCTTCTCAATTCCACCAATTTAGCAACGCTGTTCTCACACCAAAACAAAATGGAGGACTCTGAGCGGTAACTGTGTGACGTGGTCCACATACTGTCACGGGATTGGTGGAAAGTGATGACGTGGGGTACGTCAACGCCTTTGTATAATAAAAACTATAGGTTTAGTATAGTAATAGTTAAGTATAAAATAAATTAGTTATGAATGACGTTTAAGTTTAATAATAATAATAATAATAATAATAATCAGAAGCGACGGTAATAATTATTATAATTATTAATATTTACATTTTGTTTGTCATGCAAGTTACTTTATAATAATAATAATAATAATAATGATGATTTTTCTTCTTCTTCTTCTTCTTATTATTATTATTATAACGAAAAAATGACCATCATCATTATTAATATTTAAAGGTTTTTAATATCTTTTTTTTTAACATAATATATTCCATAATAAGGACTTTAAATTCATGGAGGTGTGTTACTGTTAATACACACACACACACACACATAATATAAAGTCACCGAGAAGCAGTAAACATAATCACCATCATCATTATCATGATTAATATTTAAAGCTTATTTGTCATGTAAGTTACTTATTATTTATCATATTAATATCTGTTTCATAAAAAGGAACGCAAGTTTTAACACTGAGCCCAAAAGAAGAAGGAATTGAGGATAAACTCATCACAGATGGACCCTCAAATCAGCAAACAGAGCAAAACAAATACTGGATTCTAGCTAGAAGTGCTGATGTAGTCTACTACTGCTACTGATAGTAATAATAATAATAATAATAATAATAATAATATTGCTAATTATATATTTCAAATGGAATATATAATTAAATATAAAACAATAAAAGCATAAATATAACATTATTATACAAATATCACATTATGATACACTTCATTTGTATAATGTAAAAGCTCTTGAGGAAAAGGACAAATTTCCTCTCGTTCCGTTTGAGGAAGTGGAAGTAAATGGGAGGGGTGACTTGTGTGCTGCAGAATCCTGTTACTACTACTACTAATAATAATTAAAAATAAATAAAATAAATAAATAATAATAGGAAGAGCAAGAAGCAACAACAATAATCATCAGCATTTACATCATCATCATCATCGTCATTGTCATTTATAAAGAAAATTATTTACTGTCATGTTAACATCTCTTGCATAAAACTTGGCATAAAATGAAGTCAGCAAACAGAGAAAGAAGAGATTTTACTTTGGCTAGAAATGTATTATTATTATTATTATTATTATTATTATTATTATTATTATTATTAAGCTGCATTGTATTCCGCAAGTAAGGGACTCTTATCTTTATGTTTTCTTCCACACTTTCTCCGTTTGAATCTCGTATTAAATAACTTACGGACACACACAGCTCACTGCACAGTGTGTAAAAGCTCTTATTAAAACCCGCCTGTGTAGTGTACTCTATATTTCCAGCAACCAAAAAAAAAGAAATAAATTAATTAAAAAATAAAAATAAAAACACCCCACCATATGTGACTGAGCCGCTGTCCCGCGCATGCGCAGTGCAGGGCCGTGGCGTTTAGAGTGCCTGCGCATGCGCAGTGGCGCTCGGGCCGGGGACGCGGCAGTGACAGTCGGAGAGCTGGTTTTTCCTGGGCAGTGTGAAAGCTCTCCTGCTGGACTTTTGTTGTGAGGAATCACAGCGTCAGTACTGCTGTCTTCTGGAAGATGCTGGTTGCGTTACTGACGCGCTGTCACGTGTCTGAGCTTTCACACTGACCGGTTTAAACACGTGAGTATGAGCGCTGAGGGTGTGCAGAGCTAGCAGCAGGGCTAACTGTTAGCTTACAGTCACCTCACCGTCTTACTCTTAAATAAATCCGTCAGTCCTGCTGCTTTTCTGAGAGGTGCTGCTCACTAAAGCTGCGCGTTTCCTTTCCCGCAGTGTGGTGTGTTTGTGAAAGATAATTGTCCTAGTTAACCCTCATGTCCTGAGCTCACGAAGCAGCTAAGCTAGCTGTGTTTACATAACGGCAAAGATCAACAACGCCATTATTAGACCTTAAATATTGTTTAATCTAGCGCACAGGAATCTAAACTGACATTACATCTGCCTCATCATAGATTAAAGTACAAAAACAACGAAAATAGTCGTTCTTTTCGCAGGTAGGAGTTGTTGTTTTTTTAAATATATAAACCTAGCCAGTGATTTGAGCATTGAGGAATAACACACTCCGGGGCGTGCTGTTATGGGAAACTAAAATTTAACTAAAATTAATAATGAAAATACATGTTGCACTTTTTTTTTAAAAAAAAAATCCATTTCTAGTTATGTTTAAGGTTGTGGAATGTCCACAAAAGAAAGTTAGTTTCTGTTATCACTTATGTTACAGCAGCTGTAAAGCTGTTCCTTCACCAGCCTCTCTCTGTCTCTTTCTCTCTGTCTCTCTCTATCTACCTCTCTCTATCTACCTCTCTCTCTCTCTCTGTCTCTTTCTCTCTGTCTCTCTCTCTGTCTGCCTTTCTCTCTCTTTGTCTCTCTCTCTCCATTAATAAGTTAAAAATCACAGCTTGTTACTGAGAAACTGGAAAAGGTGCAACTTCCTCCCTCCATCCTGAAGACTTTAGCGGAAACTTACTGACTGTTACGAAGTGCTGACACTGGAGACTCCTTCCATGAATGTTAAATAATACAGAAAAACTTCACTTTTTTTATTTTTAAAAAACACCACCACATTTTTAATCTGGTTATTTATTAGGCTTGTAAGTTGTTGCTATAGAAATGATGGTGTATTAAAAACGAGTGCATTGATATAAACCTGTGATTTGAATTGATTTGAGCTGGAATTATTGTTTTGTAAGGAATAACACAATCCTCCCAGAGTGGATTATTTTAATATAACTGCAGTGTCTGGAGTGTGTTATTCCACTTATACCACAGCCATTTACCAACAATTACACTGTTTAATCTATTAATGAACGACACGTCGCAGGTTTTAACGGTTTATATTTAGATTTAATGTTGTGGAACGTCCAAGGGCCAAGTTATTTCCTGTTCTCATTTACATTATAGCTGTGATTCCCTCACCTCTCTCTCTCTCTCTCTCTCTCTCTCTCTCTCTCTCATATGCTGGACATTCTCCACTTCGTCTACCAAACGGAAAACTCCCGTACCAGTGCGCTGGATAGATCAGGGGTTGTCAAAATAATTCACCATTCTGAACTGAAGACGCAATAAATACTGTATTTATAAAAAAAAAAAAAAACAACACAAAATTTTAATGGTCGGATGTCAGTCTTGCTGGCCAATTTATTAGGAACACCATACGAATCCTGCGTAGGACCCCATTTACTTTCAGAAGAGCCTCAGTTTTTGCGACGACTTGTGAGTTGTGACCCGACACATTATCCTGCTCGAAGATGGGTAAATTGTGGCCATGAAGGAATGCACGTGATCAGCAGCAATCCTCAGATATGCTGTGGTGTTTAAACAAAGCTCGATTGGCATTAATGGGCACAGTGTGTGGCAAATATATATATATTCCCCACACCATTACACCACCACCACCAGCCTGAACTGTTGACACAATGCAGGTTGATCCCATGGTTTCATGCTGTTGATCCGAACGCCTGCATGTCACAGCAGAAATTGTCCAGGCGACATTTTTCCAATCTTTAATCCCGGTTTGGCGATCCCTGTGCACAGTCGCCTCAGATTCCTGCTCTTGACTGACAGGATGGGACCTGATTAGGTCTTGTGCTTTTGTAGCTAATCCGCCTCAAGGTTGTAGGTTCTGAGATGCTTTTCTGCTCATCACGGTTGTAAAGAGTGTTTACCTGAGTGACCATAACCTTCCGGACAGCTCGAACCTGCCTGGCCATTCTCCTCTGATCCTCTCTCATCGACGAGGCGTTTTTTCCTCCACTGAACTGCTGGATTGTTTTTTTTTTGTTTTTTGCACCATTCTGTCTAAAGTCTACTGTAGAGACCTGAGGCGTTTGAAAATCCCAGGAGACTTTCTGAAATCCTCAAACCAACCCGTCTGACACCAACAACCATGAGATCCCATTTTTTCCCCCTTATTCTGATGTTTGACCTGTAGCTGAATTATTTTATGCATTCCAACAATCTACTGCCACGTGATTGGCCGTTTGGATGACCAGGTGTTCCTAATAAAATGGCTGGTGAGTGTATAGTGGAAAAGAATACAGAATTTGCGTAATGTGGAAAATTACAGTGAAATATGGATATGCAGAAAAGTAAAACTGCTCAGGCGCTGTTGCTACTTTCAGTAGCTGCAGTAAGCAAAATCTCTCAGAAAAGAGGGGAGAAAAAAAAACAAAAAAAAATGTTGCCACGTAATGAGACGTACATCATACTAATGCCATATAACCCCATGCCCCTCCCCCCCTCCCTCCTGGAGCTTGTGTTTCTGTTACTGCAGCCTAACCACTCGCCTCTGTCGCATTTTACCTTCTCATGTGTTCATCCTTTTAGATGTGTAGCCCATGTTGTTTTGTGTTCAGTGTTGGAGAGCGTTGGCCGTGTCGAGATCCACGCGTGCCTCTAAAGCAGCCGAACTCCCTCCCGCCCCCAGAGGATGTGTCTGCTTTGTTTCTCATGCACTGCGCTTCACTGTCCCGGTATTTTGTTTCTCTTTTGCATGTTTGTGTGCCCCATTCATTACCTTCACAACGCTTGCGTACATGCAGTACAACACACTGATTTCCTGGTGTATGTGAGGGGGGTTGTGTATGCGGGTCAAGGAAAGAGGAAAAGAGGTTCGCAAAAGTTAAATGAAATGTAATATAAATTCAAGATTTAGGGAAGTAGGGCTCATGGGGGGGAGATCAAACACGTCTGTCCTATACAAGTGCATTAGTTTTCGTTTAAAAGTAATCTATAAAAAAAAAATGGTATTAAAGGTGCATTATATTTCAAGATTAGATCGGTAATGGCTAGGTGGGTTCGACATTTGAAATTTTTTATTATTTATTTTTTTAAACTCATTGAATCCACAAACAGGAATTCCAGATCGGAAGTCTGTTTTCCAAACGAGTGTTCTCAGCGACTTCATACACTTTTGCTAAGGCTATGACTTAATCCATAGTTTTTTTTTTTTTTTTTTTTTTTTTTTAAATTGATTGTTCTAAATATCTTCCAGGTTGTCTGTACAAGTAAAGAATAAACAAATATTGCGACTACTGCACCTTTAAATAGCATCCAGGAAAACAGATAATTCAGGGGTTTTTATTCAGACAAAATCTCTATTTTACTGAATTTTATTTAAAGCTTGTTTTCAGATTTTATTTACTTTACATTCTAAGTCAATAATAAGTATATATTTATATAGAATTATTTTAATCCAGGGGATCCAAAACCTTTTGTTCAAGTAACCACTAATGGACATTATGAATTTTCTCCGAGGCCAAGACTTGATCACTTGACTTTTTTTTTTTTCTTTAATTTAAAACACAAGACTACCATAACATGTGAACATTTTATTATATTATGTCAGTAACATTAAGTGACTTAAAAAAAAACCAAAAGAATATTCCTCCAGAATCTGTCTTTGGTATTTCTGATGATAATTTTTTTTAAATAAATGAATGGAACAAAAGAGGAGATTGTGTGTCTTTCTCGTGACCCCAGATCAAGTGGGGTCGTGACCCCTAGATTTGCAAACCCCTGGTATTAAGCATATTTATTTAAATATGAAATATTTGTTATTCTCCATGCCAATCTTTTTTTTTTTTGTTTTTGACCTTTGTATAAACTTTTTAAGTTAAAAAAAAAAAAGAAAAAACACATCCATAGTGATCTGTGTGTGTGTGGACTGTCTAGTGTATTTCTCTCTGTTTTTTTTTTTTTTCCTTAAGCGAAGCAGATGATAACGAAGGAGTGAAGGAATCCGGTCGTATCTGCCGCATTGTAACACATCCCATTAGTGGCATCGCTGTTTTGTAAACCCATTATCGCTCTTAAATGGAGCACTAGAGTTCTTTTTCCCGGAGATAAAAGCCTGTGCTGCTGTTGAAGTGTGCCAGGGTAAACGTGTGTGTGTGTGTGTGTGTGTGTGTGTGTGTGTGTGTGTGTGTGTGGGGTGATCACTCAGTTGCAGGTAGGAAGCGCGCAGGAGGACGTCACTGAGTAGTGATGCCTGTAGAGAGCGGAAACAGCGCAGTCGCCCGTCAAGCCAAACAGAAGCGCAAGTCTCACAGCCTCTCCATCCGGAGGACCAACAGCACCGAGCAGGAGCGGCCTTCCATCCACAGAGACATGCTGGAGGCTCAGGTCCGTACACTTCCCTCTTCCTTTCCACAATTTCACTTAATTCCTCCAATTTCCCTCACTTCCTTTCTCTCTCTCTCGCTCTCTCTCTCTCCCATTCATTTGCACATATTTACATTACAGCCCTGAGGGGTGGGTGTGTGTGTGTGTGTGTGTGTGTGTGTGTGTGTGTGTGTGTGTGTGTGTGTGTGTGTGTGTGTGGCTCAGAATCAGACCTAAGAAGTTTAATCTCTGTAGTCACTTTTCCTGAATAACTTTTCAATAAAAATATGATATTTAAGATTTTAGCGCATACAGGCACACAGTTTGTCCAAAACAAGATAATTTAATTATTACGATTATTATCAGGACAAACTTTTTTACTTCATGCCCTAAAATAACTGACATATTTACGTGTTTTGTTTAAAGTGCATGTTTAAACATATTATTATTATTATTATTATTATAGTCATTTTGTGTTTTGAATGCATGCCCGTACCTTCACCTTGCAGAGCATGAAGATGGAAAATATTTGAAATCCTCAGCAGGCTTTCCCATGAATCAGCGTCTTCAATTTCCAGAAGATGCTTTTATCCGAAGTGAGGCGGAATCCAATTGCTATTAAAGGAGCGAGCGCTGTAAATGTTAGAGAGCTGTAGGAAGGACAGCGGGCTTCTTTGTGCCTTGTGTCTTTTTTTTTTTTCAAGAGCCATTGAAGCTAAACGGAGATGTAGATAAACCACTAAAGACACGCCTGTACACGTAGACCAATATTTACAAGCTCCGTTAATGTAAGATCCCAGAGCTGCTGTTTGTCTACGCGATGTTCCTTGATTGATTGAGAACTGTAGCTACACATACCTTCTTGTCGTAAAGTGTTATCAGAGGACCTTCCTTATGCAAACATGCTGCTTCAGTGACACATTAACGCCGTGTTGAGTCAGACTGTAAACCTATTCAACATGTTCAAGGATTTCAGGAAGTCCTGCCAATTTCTGAGTCTAAAAATAAGCTTAAAAATAGTCTGTAGATTTGTAAGTCCTTTAATATGTTCTTTGTATATGCCCAAGATAGATAGAAGAATCTCTAGACATTTACCTTTAATGCCAAGATCAATTAATATATCGAAGCATCCCCATGTCCTTCCTAATAGCTAGCCAGCTAGTTAACTGCTAATAATCGAGCTCGTGTCACAGGATCCGCACGAGTAGGATTTTATTATTCTTTTATTATATCTTCAGTGGTTTATTTACCAACAGCCAAACCTGTTACAATATAACGTTACCATAACAATGGTTTTTTCCAGCACAATCATAGTTAGTATAGCACTAACTATACACCAGAGTCCTCTAGCCTCTTTTGTATCATCACAGAGCTGTGAAGTCTCTATTGCGACATCACAGAGCAGTACAGCCTGTTTTATGACGTCACAGAGCTGTAAAGTCTCTATTGCGACATCACAGAGCAGTACAGCCTGTTTTATGACATCACAGAGCTGTAAAGTCTCTATTGCGACATCACAGAGCAGTACAGTCTGTTTTATGACGTCACAGAGCTGTAAAGTCTCTATTGTGACATCGCAGAGCAGTACAGCCTGTTTTATGACGTCACAGAGCTGTAAAGTCTCTATTGCGACATCGCAGAGCAGTACAGCCTGTTTTATGACGTCACAGAGCTGTAAAGTCTCTATTGTGACATCGCAGAGCAGTACAGCCTGTTTTATGACATCACAGAGCTGTAAAGTCTCTATTGCGACATCGCAGAGCAGTACAGCCTGTTTTATGACGTCACAGAGCTGTAAAGTCTCTATTGCGACATCGCAGAGCAGTACAGCCTGTTTTATGACATCACAGAGCTGTAAAGTCTCTATTGTGACATCACAGACTAGTACAGGCTTTTTTTTCATGACATCAGAGAGCGGTACAGCCTCTTTGTCAATGTCACAGAGCCATAGGACCTAGTTTTGTGACATCACAGAGTCACAGAGCCTAAACGTTTCTTTTATTACGTCACAGGGCAGCACAGCCTGTTTTCTGACATCACAGAGCTGTAAGGTCTCTATTGCGACATCACAGAGCAGTACAGCCTGTTTTCTGACATCACAGAGTCATAGAGCCTCATTTGTGCCATCATAGTGCCATCGAACCTCTTTTGTGACATTGCAAATCCTTAGAGCCTTTTCTTTGTGATATCACAGGGCCATAAAGCCTCTTTAGGGACATTGTAGAGCCTCTTTTGTTTTTTTTCATAGCAATACAGTCATTTTTTTATGAAATTGCAGAGCCTTAGAGCCTCTTTTAGCTCTGTCCCAGAGCTGTAAAGCCTCTCATGTGCCTCTTGTAGCCTCTTGTAGAGCCTCTTGTGTGACTTCACAAGCTGAATGCACAAATCAGTTTTATGTAGCACCATAAAACTGTTTTAAATGGGGGGAAAAAAGTGATTTCTGGTGCTGCTTTTACTCAGCTATAGTCTAATATAGTCACAGTCATCCCTCTAAGTGGAGCTAAAATTTTAAATCACATTTTTTTTGTTTTAATTTCTGTGTTAAGATTGAATTTGTAGCTATAAAACATTCCCCGTTTGAATTCGGAGCATAACAGCATTCCTGCTGAGTTTTATAGTCCGTCTAACTGTTTACCGGTTGTTATGTTGTTAGCGTGTTGCATGTCAGAGCTTCAACGTTCCAGGAACTCATCAAATTTTAATAAACGCTGCATGTTTGCTCTTGATTATTCTTTTGACTGGCTCTTTGTGCTCCCTGCTGACCAGCTGTTGATTGACAGGCCTCTCTGTAAACTCTCGGTGCGGATTATGATACTGCATCTCTCAGTACTGGCATTATGGCTAGTGACCATGAGGGCTTCTACTTTATAGGATTGTGTGACTTTGGGACAATAAGAGGCTGAGGGGGGGGGTTGCTAATTGGCTTTTTTTCACCCCTCCACCTCTGTGTGTGTGTGTGTGTGTGTGTGTGTGTGTGTGTGTGTGCATATGGCAGTGACAGAGTGGAGGGTGGTTGACCTAGCTCCGCCACTCAGGCTCCATTCTAGCGAGTGCGTTTGTCAACCTGTAGCGTGGGTGCAGCCCTCCCTCAATCCGCCTCACGATGAGGGAAGGAGGAAGTGCGCTTGTTTTTGCTCTTTGCTTTGTGGACAGTTTATCTGGACACTGTTTTCTCTTTTGAGGATGGAGGTAAGCTGGTTATTGGTTTTTGGTGAAGAAGAGATGGCTATGGAGGTGCGTTTGTTCAGTCTTCTTAGTTAGAATTACTGCTGTTGAATAACTTATCGCAGTTCAGTATAATCTTATGCCATGGCACTGTTGAGTCCTCGGTTCTGATTGGTCAGAAGATGTTAATATAATATAAATTTTCTATAACAGCAACTCTGGTAGTAGTTCTAGCTGTACTTCAATTCACAGGCTTATATTAAGCACATTGTACGCTCCACATAATCTAAGCCTAATGATAAAATGATTTAAAAACTAAAAGGCGTGATTGTTTAAGTGATGAGGTTTTCTGTAAGGAGATTTTATGGAAGGAGTCTCCAGTGTCAGTGCGTCATAACAATCCATAAGTATTTTTCTGTCATGGGAAAGTACAGACTTTTTTTTTTAATCTTAACTTAAAGAGATGAAGGAACAACTGTTTATAGCTGCTAAGTGATAACAAGAACTAACTTTTTTTCATGGATGTTCCACAACATTAAATGTAACTAAAAATGGATAAAAAGTATGAGAGGTCATTCTCTAATAAATAGAAAATTGTCCGGCAAATCGATGTGGCGTCAGAGCAATAAAACTCTTCAGAACGTACTTTTATTGGAAAGTAATCAACTTCGCTGTAATAGCAGAAACTCCACTGCATCACATCATCCTGTCGTTGATTATTTTCCTGTAACACCACACCCCCCAAGTGTTTTATTTCCTACTTAAGAGTCTGATTTTGAAATCCACTTTCTGTTCTGTCTGATATCTCTCTGTACTGCTTGTGTGTGTCTGTGTGTGTCTGTGTGTGTCTGTGTGTGTCTGTGTGTGTCTGTGTGTGTCTGTGTGTGTCTGTGTGTGTCTGTGATGAAGAAGTATTCGGTATTTATGAGCCCAGGTGTTTGTTCTGTTTCCTCATGAAGGATTCCAAGCTGCCCATGGCGCTACGGAGCACCTTACTTGACCTGTTCGGACAGATTGAACGAGAGTTTGAGAACCTCTACCTTGAGAATATTGAACGTGAGTAGAAGTTCCGTTAGTATTTCCAATGTTAGCTACTGACACATCTGTGTAGCGTAGGATGTCCTGAAAAAATAGGATACGGCATGGAGGAATTCCTGTAGTGACGCCTTTATTAGATGCCTAATAAATTAGGAAGTGAAACCTGCTCATAAATAGACTCGGGTTTTAAACATTAAAGATAGACCTGTAGCATCCAGTTACGGATATTAGTAAGCCGTATATAGTAAGTATGTTGTTATTAGCGTTAGTGCTATACTACTCTTTAGTTTTGTGTAAATCACAGAATTGCATTTTTAAGCAATTTTAGGAAAATCACAAGGGTGTTAATATCATGATTTAATATTTTACATTTCTTCGGCAAATTGGCATCCAGGTACAAATGTCAGCTCTTCAGCACTTCTTCATACAGGAATGATGATCTCCTGTGAAGTCGTGTCCTGTGTAACAGAATGGTGCTAAAGACCTTATTCAGTGCACCAGAGCAGAGGTGCTCAGACTTGTCGCAGTCAGGAACCCATTTCCCCTTGTGACCACAGCACAGATTTAAGATACAAGAACAGAGCAAATACGTACCATGATATTCATTTATTTGAGACATTAGAGTTTTTTTATGCTTGAGCTTTCCACTACCCAGACGTACACTATATACGACTAAAGGTTTGTGGACACCTGACCTTCACAGCTAATACTGAAACAGCGACATCCTGATACTGACAACTGACACTTTAGGTTTGTCCATGGACTTCATCTCCCATCATGGGTATGCAGTGGACATATTATACTCTAACATCTGATATAGTTATGCTATAAATCCAGAATATGATATAGTTGTGAGTGCTTCTGAGCAAAAATAACTGGAAAGGGTTTTTTTTAAATTTTTTTTTTTTTAAATATAAACACTATTTATAATGTTGCACGCCAATTAAGCTTGCTAGTTTCAGTAGCGCTAACGGATTGGGTTAGGCTCCAAGCTGCTAATAACATACTACAAGCATGATAAAGCTCATTATATTGTAAGTATTGTATTGATGGCATAGTATCATAATGTACACCATATGGCCAAAAGGTATGTGCACATCTGACCATCACATCCATATGTGCTTGTCGAACATGCCATTCCAGATTTATTCCCTTTGCTCTTATAATAACCTCCACTCTTCTGGGAAGGCTTTCCACTAGATTTTGGAGTGTGGCTGTTGTGCTCATTCAGCTACAAGAGCATTAGTGAGATCTGATGTTGTGTGAAGAGGTTTGTGGTGCAGTCAGTGTTCCAGTTCATGCCAAAGGTGTTCAGTGGGGTTGAGGTCAGGGCTCTGTGCAGGACACTCGAGTTCTTCCACTCCAATATTGTCTTCATGGAGCTCGCTTTGTGCACAGGGGCATCGTCATGCTGGAACAGGTTTGGGTCTCGTAGTTCCAGTGAAGGGAAATTGTAATGCTACAGCACACAGAGACGTTCTGTACAACTGTGTTTCCAGCTTTGTGGCAACAGTTTGGGGAAGAAACACACATGGGTGTGGTGTTCAGTGTCCACAAACTTTTGGCCGTATGCATGAATATACTTTAAGGATCATGATGTAATATTTCTGTCCTTTCACCCACTCCTACTTGTTACCATGACACTGACACTCCGACTCTGGCTCAGTGACACAAACACTCCGACTCTGGCTCAGTGACACTAACACACCAACTCTGGCTCATGGACTCTGGCTCAGTGACGCTGGCTCAGTGACACAAACACTCTGACTCTGGCTCAGTGACGCTGACACTCTGACTCTGGCTCAGTGACACAAACACTCTGACTCTGGCTCAGTGACGCTGACACTCTGACTCTG
>CM040975.1:28273957-28284043 GCA_022985145.1 Pangasius djambal | reverse complement strand
GACTCTGGCTCAGCGACGCTGACACTCTGACTCTGGCTCAGTGACTCTGGCTCAGCGACGCTGACACTCTGACTCTGGCTCAGTGACTCTGGCTCAGCGACGCTGACACTCCGACTCTGGCTCAGCGACGCTGACACTCTGACTCTGGCTCAGTGACTCTGGCTCAGCGACGCTGACACTCCGACTCTGGCTCAGTGACGCTGACACTCCGACTCTGGCTCAGTGACGCTGACACTCCGACTCTGGCTCACTGACTCTGGCTCAGTGACACTGACACTGACTCTGGCTCACTGACGCTGACACTGACTCTGGCTCAGTGACACTAACACACCGATGCTTCCTGTGCAGTGAGGCGAGAGATCGAGTCCCTGAACGAGCGCTTGGCTGGTGAGGGTCAGACTGTCGATGGAGGAGACCTGGGTAAAGGAGCGCTGAAGACTAAAGGTACAAGACTTCGCTTACATTTTACAAAGCTTATTCAAAATGTGAAAAATAGGTTATTTCTGTTTCTACAGAATTTTTATTATTATTTTTTTTAAATCTTTGTTTCTGATTTAAACAGCCAGTCACAGTACGAGTCAGCTGTCCCAGAAACTGAAGACCACATACAAAGCCTCCACCAGCAAGGTACGAGTGCAACTGTGACGTTTCTGTTACTCATCTCTCTGTTTTCACTCAGTCCTGTCCTGAGCGGCTGCCTGTCTGTCATCAGGCAGATTAGATCACCACTTAGCGAAAAAATAAATCATATTTACACACAGCTGGATTAAGACAATGGTATGTGTGTTTTTTTTTTTTAGCAGCAAAGTTGAAGTGAGAGTGATATATATTTATTTCACATTAATGAACTCAAAACATTCTCCGTTTAACTTCACGGAAAGCGAGGGAGCTGGCGAGTGCGCTCCAGAGCACGTGAGACTGGCGGGAAAGGGGCGGAGCTTCCAGGACAAGTCAATTAATATTGGAGATTAACCAGATTAACTAGATTAATATCTTGATGTCCTGTTTTCTTAAATGGTGACGCTCTTACTCTAAGAGCATAAAGATCAGCAGGTCTGGTAACATAATGCAGTCAGAGTGAACATCACTGGATATCGTGGCAGCATAATGCTGTGTAGGAATGATAAAATAGTATGAAACTATAGCAGTGAAGTGCCTTCATGCACAGGAGATGCTTCGCACCAGCTTTGCTTTATTCTGAATGTTTTTCACTAGGGCATGAAGGCTGTATTGGCCAGTGTTAGGGTTCCTTGGCTTTAGAACATTCATGAATACACAGAAAATAGAAAACACTGCAGAGTGCTAGGGGTATGTTTTTAATGTGTATGAACACGGCTTATTTGTAAGATGCAGGTGGCATGGTATTGTTGGGATTCGAACCCATGATCTTTGGATAACCGTGAAATCTTTGCTTGAAGTAATTTCAACATCCAGAGAAAGTGAGGGGAAAAAAAACCCTAATTCTTATTGATGTTTTCGTTTTCGGTACCTTGCTATATTTAAATGTAATGCACTTCATGGCGACATGACACGCCTCAATGTAACTAAAGCACACACTTCCAAACCCCACCGCCCGCTGCACTACACACATCCGCCGAGCCGGGTTACTCAGCATGCGCTAATGACTAGGGATGTCATAAAACACTGATATGTTGATGGTATAAAGTTTTTTTTATATGGGTAATTTGCGTTTGCTAGCTGTTTCGCATTATGATTAGACTCCCGTTTGCCTGGTGTAATAGCTTTGGGAGACCACAGGGTGGCGATATAACAGATTTATATTTGAAAATTACAGCTAAACATTATTAAACATTATAAATATTCATAATCACAGGGAAACTTTCCTGGTTATTGATACGTGAAAAAGGCATCGATCCCAAGCCTACTATTGACAAACATTTTCCGAATCAGGAACACACAGGTGCTCAAGCCTTTATACTACGCAATCACTAGTTCCTTGCTCAAGCACAAAATGGAAAATAAGGATTGTGGACATGAGAAGGACAGTCATCCCTACCCCAGGAATTCATAAACTCATTCATTTCCCATATTCTGTACTATTGCACTTAAAAATCTCGCCTTACATTAAGGTAGCTGCCACTTTTTTTGCTTAGCCCAGTGGGTTTCCCGGGAAGCCGACTCATGAGACTGTACAGGCTAGCTAAAGACTATCATTTGTCCACCACTGTAAATTCTATTAGTCTTTTTTTGTTTTTGATCTGATATATATCTTTTCTTGATATTGATATCAGGAACAGTTTTCATGTCTCATATCCTAACAGTTAAGTGTATCTGCACTTTTCAGTACATTTTGTTCAGTGCTTGTCCCTATAAACCTTTACATGACAATGTGTTTAGTATTGTATTGGCCATAGTTAACAAAAGCTTAACGGGGGGGGGGTCTTATCCTAATCCAAGTGTAAGGATTAATAGGCACATCAGAGCCAAAACAGCCCGGTACATGTGGCAGCCATTTTGTGTACGTGTACACATAAAGCAAATATAATCCAGCCTTATAATCAAGACTGTAGTGTATCAATAGACTTCAGTTGTCAAGTTTTAATTGAGAAATTGGAGGAACATTTAAACTTAAGCATATGTTGAAACTTTGTTACTCGGTGCGAGCAAGTTTTCAAAACTCAAACATACTGACAGTTTGCTGTGATAAAGCGACTAGAGCAACCGGCTGCATCATCATCATCATCATCATCATTTATAACATGCTATCACTGCGAAAGGTTTTCTATAATGTGCATGAGGTGATTGAATTAAAATTATTCTTTTGGCCTGAATTGTGATTGTCATTAGCTTTAGTTCCTGCTAGTACCCACTCTGAACAACCAGAGAAAAAAAGAAGCTGTTTGTGTCCTTTCCTGTGGTTCGGGTGGATTGAAACTGCTCTGTTCTCTCGCTCTCACCGATTTTAGCGTTCAAATTCTTTCCACGGCAAAGTAGGTGGACCTCGAAACTTCAATGTGGTGAACTGGGAGTTATGGGGTGGAGATTCATGGGTAACTTGCTTAACTCCTCCTCCTCCTTCTCCTCCTGTGTGCACCAGAATGCATGAACTGTCTCACTGCCAGGGGGATTATCAGCTTATTAATTATAGAGAAAAATGTAGAAAGAGTTTAAAAAAAAAACAAAAAAACTTTAGTTTACATAAAATAGAAAAGTGTAGAAAAACAGTAGTGTCTTTGCATAGGCAGTGATCAAATCTCACCCTAAAGACTGACTCCCCCTGCTTGAGTAGTTCTGTGTTGTGGTATCCCTTTTACAAAAAGACATTTTCAGTGATGTAATTTGCAAAAAAAATGATTTTCTGCTTCGAAAAGAAAATCATCAGGTGTTTTCCCAAGGCTCTCGATCGGTCCGTGTTGAAATTGTTGTCACTTTTTCTTTTTTGAAAGTTTTGCCCACATTAACTACAGGAGATCGTTCTCTTTTTTTTTTTTTTTTTTGTTTCAGGGGTGGACAAATCATGAATTCATTAGCTAGCCCCAGCTGACTAGAGTAAAAAGTGGTAGTTAACGTAACATAACATATGCCACAAGAACCTTCTCAAACCCCTCACGTTTTTGTTTGGATTTTTTTCCCCCAAATTGGGCTTTTGAAATTCTCATCCATTAGCTAACTCTGCTCTGTGACATGACAGCTACCGCCCAGGTAGTGTGAAGGCTAATACATGGTTCCTCCGAGACGCATGAAGCTAGCCAATCTCCTCATTTCCCAGGACAGCGTAACACACTGGGGGAGAGCTCTGTCGGCCCTCTTCCGCATACACGAGCTCACAGAAGCCTACGATGGCTGAGCCATCTTCCGAATTTGAACGTGTGATCTCAGGAAGATGGGGCGAATGCTTTTCTGTTACACCGTTATCCTCTTCTAAAGACGTTTTAGCACGTCATGTTTGTGCCCTAGACAAAAAGTCAGCAGGTCCTTGGCCAACATTTTGGCTGTGAGCAAAACACACAAAAGTTATTACTCAAGACTCGCTAACATCTTTATTTTCTCTCGATATGTTTAACCGTGAGGCGACTGTGTGTAGCAAGCAGCTTTGCGCCGGACTTTCTTTTTCTCGGCGTCATCAGCGTCTCCACGAACCTGATTCTGAAAAGATCGTCTTCGTCCACGCACTGCGATTAATCCGCCTAGTTAAACTCGTTCTACAGCAAACCAGGTGGTGTCTGGGCTGATGTGTGTAGTGCGCACACACACCACACGAAAATGTTCATTTTGCAGCTGTCAGTAGGGAGTGTTTTATTTTTTTTTTTTTTCATTTCTTTGTTTTATTGAACCTATTTGTCTGCCAGACAACTTCAAAATAAAAAATTAATAGAGGCAAAATCTGCTTCTCCTCGGAGGCATGGTTACTAATTTGTCCACCCCTGCGTTTAATACGCTATATTCGAGATCGTAAAATATCTGCATTGATGCAGTGTGTATTATAATGATCAGCAAAGTTGCTCCTTCAGCCTTTATTAGCTTTATTCCAGACATTTAACAAGCCCAGATTGATCTATGAAACTATTAAAATGTGCTGTTGCCACACGGACCAAAAAAAGAGTCTTAAACACTGGGATCTAGTTTGTGTCACTGGTTCCTTTAACCGTTTATTTATTTATTTATTTTTTCTAGAGAGCAGAAAGCAGTAGAGATGCCTTGACTCGTAGAGTTGCACCTTTTTTGCTGTCTCGATGCCGCTTGATTTGAGCATGCTCAGCTCACATGACCACTCGGAATGGATTTTAAGTTTTTACGTTTCTACATCTCAAACAGGTTCTGTAGGTGAGCACTCAGATAAGGTGCTTCTTTAGCTCTGGGGATTGAGGAATCTCGTAATATCGTAACTTCCATTTCCTCCAGCTCCTTTCAGGTTCAGGAAGACTTATGAAAAGAGACGGCGCACTTTTTTTTTTTGCTGATAATTATGCCGTTTCTAAAAATGCCCAGCTTCGCGTTCACTTCGGTGATGATTTCTTTATTTGAATCCTTGTGCAGGCTCAGTCTCGTGAATGCGCACTCCTTGGTATTTTATGTATTACTACACGACCGCTTTACTAAAACTGAACCTCTGTTTAAGGCTCCGTATTTTGAGTGTTTGTTCCTCACAGATGACTGTGGATGTTATTTTATTTATTTTTTGTTTCATTTGCACTCTTCATGGTTTCGTCTCACGCCAGCGTCCTTGCTTTTTAAGTGCTTATTTCAGTGCTCACCAGCGCAGGCCACACTTATCTCCCATAGAGCCTGATATAGTGTGAGAGCTCGCGTGGCTGTGAACGCTCTCAAGGCAGCATGCAGAGTGTGAACATGCTGCCTTCGTGGAACTACGCTTAGACCCCAGTGTTTGGTTAGCTGAGGCAACCCCGGGCTTCACGCTGCATCTTTTAGCTTCCCACTTATATATGTGTGTATGTGTATATTTATGTGTGTGTGTGTGTGTCTGTATCCGTATTCTCATTCTTCCTGTAATCGCTCTAGATCGTGTCCAGTTTCAAAGCCACCACATCACGTGCCGTGTGCCAGCTTGTGAAGGAGTACGTGGGCCACAGGGACGGCATATGGGACCTGAGCGTGACCAGGACACAGCCGCTGGTGTTGGGCACTGCCTCAGCAGGTATTTTCTCCCACAATGCACCACTCAGTGACTTCTCCTCATCGTACAATTATAGAGAGCATCAGGAGCAACACACACACACCACCAATCCCTTATTTTCATACTATATGCATACACCAGTCTCTGATTCATCGTCATATGCATGTTGTTTGAATAAAACACACTAAAACATTGTGATGCTAAAAGTAAAAAAAAAAAAAAAAACTTCAGGAGAAGGCTACAGTGGACCACAAAAAACAAAGATTACTGAAACTCATAATACAGTATTAGTCCTATTTAAAAATAATCCACAGCTTTTAGAAGTCTTTGGCAATTGTGCGCTCTGTAATTATTGGCATCCGGTCGTGAAAAACAATTCGGAGCAAAGGTTATCGTATAAAATAAACATTATAACGTAATAATTCAAATTATAGGCGACACTATGAATCTTTGTTCTAACAAAAAAATCTTTTTAGAATATTTAAATGTTTAAATAATTGTATTTTCCTTCAAAAAAATATATGTCGCAATATTCACCCCCAATGAATGCTAATGAAAAAAACAACCTAAATAAAAAGCTTTTTTTTTTAGTTCCATTTCATTCCCTGGGGTATAAACATGAGGTTGCACACATGTAAAATCCCTTCGTTGTCCATTAGTAAGGGCAAAACCAAAGTTACTTCTAGAGGGCACTGTAGTGTGTGTATGTTTTCTGAAATTGTCTTCATGTCCTGGATTTGTGACGTGGAATAACTTAAATCCTTCACTCGAGTACATGACAGCAAACCATTTGTCATAAACTGCTAGCTGATGCTTTTACGTTTTAAATATGTCCGTGTGTTTCTGTGTGTCTCTCTTATTTTTCCCCAGACCACTGTGCTATGCTGTGGAGCATCGAGACAGGGAAGTGTCTGCTCAAATACGCCGGCCATGCTGGATCAGGTGAGCCACGGGGTCTGGCGTTTTGTCCTTTAGAGGTGATAACACCAGCACTGCTTTTAGCATTGCATTCAGAGTTTATAAATTCGGCTGTATTGCTATACTGCCACATGCAGTAAGGAATAAAACACACTGGGGACATGCTGTTATAGGAAATTAATCAACGACAGGGTAGCGTGATGCGGCAGTGGATTATTTTCTTAGAACAACATTTTTCGATGTGTTTTCTTCCTCATATACCATAGCAAAGAATAGATTTTTTTTTATTAATCAAAGAATGACACGTCATTCATTTTATCTGTTAGTAGTCAATGAAACAATTTCATTCCTGTTATCGCTTATGCTATAGCAGCTATAAATATTCATTCCTTCACCCACGCTGTGGTATTGTTGTATAAACCAGAGGAGGTGTAAATGTTGTGTCCTTCTTAAACGAGGAGGCGTAGCAACGGGGTCTTTTCTCAGGAATTTTCGGTAGTATGTCATATTTCACATCTGAATGTGAAAGTGTGTCAGTGATTCAAACGTTCAGCTCTGACTAATTTATTTCTTTTTTTGTTTTTTTTCTTGCAGTTAACTCGATCAAGTTTCACCCCACAGAGCAGATGGCTCTTACAGGTTCGTCTGTGTGTGTAATTAGAATAGTTCCTGCCTTCTGTGTGATCTGTTAGTGTAAACGTGTAATTCTTATTCAAAGTGTTTCTTTTATTATCACTGAATTATTACTGTGCTCATTCTCTTACCCCACGTTCACACTTGCAAGAGACAAAGCGACATCTACGTGTGAGATACGGAACATTTCAGTGACGGTGGCAAGCGAGAAAGCCATAGTTAAACAAATTTTCTCAATTCTATGCTAATTAGGTCTGACGTTGTGAAATCTAAACTAATTGCCAGTGAGCATGTAACATGTAAGTCAAACGTAAATACATTTTAAATTAAAGTGGTGTGTATAAATCATATAGCGTACTGTCAGATATACATTTTGGCTACTTCCGTTTCTCATCAGAACTGAAAACAAATGCTGGACAGGCCACGCCCACGAGCGGCAAACAGTAGTCATTCCCACATGCGACAACAGTAGACACGCCCACAACCAACAACAGTACGCACGCCCGCAAGCAACAACAGTAGACACGCCCGCAAGCAACAACAGTAGACACGCCCGCAAGCGACAACAGTAGACACGCCCACAAGCGACAACTGTACGCACGCCCGCAAGCGACACGCCCGCAAGCAACAACAGTACGCACGCCCGCAAGCAACAACAGTACGCGCGCCCGCAAGCAACAACAGTACGCGCGCCCGCAAGCAACAACAGTACGCACGCCCGCAAGCAACAACAGTACATACGCCCACAAGCGACAACAGTACACACGCCCACAAGCGACACACCTGCAAGCGACAACAGTAGACACGCCCACGAGCAACCGCAGTAGACACGTCTGTGTGTGTGTGTGTGCGCGTGTGTTCTGACAGCGTCCGGTGATCAGACAGCTCACATCTGGCGCTACATGGTGCAGCTGCCGCTGCCTCAGCCTCCAGCCGACACCAGCGTGAGTGTTTTAAACCACATCTTAGAGAACTCCTTCTTTCCTCTCTCTCTCTCTCTCTCTCTCTCTCTCTCTCTCTCACACTCTCACACACACACACACACACACACACACACACACACACACACACACACACACACACTCTACCTCCATCTCTCTCTCTTTCTCTACATCCATCTTTCTTTTCTCTTGGTTTAACTCACTCTCTTTTTCTCTCTTTCTCTCTATCACTCTCTTCCTCCACATCCTTTCTCTTTCCCCTTTGTTTCTCCTGCCCTCTCTCTCTCTCTCTCTCTCTCTCTCTCTCTCTCTCTCTCTCTGTCTGTCTCTCACATAGTCTCTTTTTCTTTTATAGCCTTCCTCTTTCCCTTTCACAATTTCTCTCTTTCTTTTACAATCTCTCCCTCCCACCATCGTGCTTCATTCTTTCTTTCTCCATCTCCCACAAGCTTTCCCTTTCTCACCCCCTCTACCTCCTTTCCACAGACTTTCTCTCCACTCATTCTCTCTATTTCTCTTCCCCTCTCTCGCACACATAATTTCGCTTTCTCTTTTTTCCTCTTTTTGACTGTCTCTCTCTCTTACAATCTCTCCCTCTTCACACTATTTCTCCTTCACATTCTCTCTCTTCACTATTTTTCTCTCCCTCTTTCCCACAATTCCTCCTCTACTCCATACTCCAACTCATAAAATAGGATAAACACTCGTAGCAGTGTGTAAAGAGAAGGTGAAACTTGTCTCTCTATTTTCTTCTGTAATGTTGTCCTTGGAGAGCATCTCCAGTTCATTCGAGTGAAGTGTAAACTCATCCTTTGTTCTCCTGAACTATGCTCTTTTGTCTTTTTTTTTTTTTTTTTTTTTCTCCCTCTCATTTTATTTCTGTTGCATTCCTAACCCCTGCCTAATCTCAGTTCTCAGTGCCTGTGGCTCTAATCACATGAGATGTGCATACACTTCTCATCCTAATAATTCCAGCTGTTTAAAGATGAAGTGGCGTTTACTCCTCTCCGTCTCCCTCCTTCTCTCTCCCTCTCTCTCTCTCTCTCTCTCTCTCTCTCTCTCTGTGTGTGTGATGAATTCAGGCATCTCTGGATGACGACGTGGATTTCTCCGATAAGGACGATGCAGACGGAGATGCCGATGGACCGAACGAGTGTCCCACGGTGCGTGTAGCCAGCACCACTCTGAAGAGCCACCAGGGCGTGGTCATCGCCGCCGACTGGCTCGTCGGCGGCAAACAAGTCGTCACTGCGTCTTGGGACCGAGCAGCCAATTTATACGACGTGGAGACCTCCGAACTCGTCCACACACTCACAGGTCAGGCAGGAAAAAGCAGTGTTCGGTTCTCTGTGTAGTCAGTTAATCACGTAATTGGTTTTTCAGTTAATAATGCTCTGTACATATGATAGCCTGCTCTGCTTAAAGGAAGCCTAGGGTATAAATCAAACCGAACACGGCATCTAACCAGAAGCGTGCGATTTGTTTCGTACAGAATTGTAGGAAAAATCATGCTTTCTACACTGATCTTTCTGTCATTGTCGAATATCCAGCTATCAAACATCATATCTTCCTGTATCCAGATGTGCAGGAAGTGACGTCCTAGACAGGAATTTAAGCCGACCGGGAAAATGTTTATCACACTGAATTTTTTAAAAATAATGTTTTCACTGTGGAACAATTTAGAGTGATTTTGTTCACGCTTTCAATTGCATTCGATTAAAAAAAAAAAAGTTTATTTTTGGTTTTCGTTTGTATTCACTGTGATGTTTCTAATCCCTGCTCACCAGACACACCAATGATCTCTACTACTTCCTTCCAAGCTTTATTTTTCTTCTTAATGTCTCTATACACACGTAATGAGAGGTCGTATATGACAGGACAAGATGACACCATGGTTATGAGTTTTTTTTTTTTTTTTTTTTTTTTTTTTTTTTTTTTTTTTTTTTTTTTTTTTTTTTTTTTTTTTTTTTTTTTTTTTTTTTTTTTTTTTTTTTTTTT
>CM040975.1:28234750-28260918 GCA_022985145.1 Pangasius djambal | reverse complement strand
CACAGAGGCCACGCCTCCTTCACTGGTACTGATGCACACACAGAGGCCACATCTTCACTGGTACTGACGCACACACAGAGGCCACATCTTCACTGGTACTGACGCACACACAGAGGCCACATCTTCACTGGTACTGACGCACACAGAGGCCACGCCTCCTTCACTGGTACTGATGCACACACAGAGGCCACGCCTCCTTCACTGGTACTGATGCACACACAAAGGCCACGCCTCCTTCACTGGTACTGATGCACACACAAAGGCCACGCCTCCTTCACCGGTACTGATGCACACACAAAGGCCACGCCTCCTTCACCGGTACTGATGCACACACAAAGGCCACGCCTCCTTCACCGGTACTGATGCACACACAGAGGCCATGCTGTTTCTAAATAACACCAACCATATTAACAAACTAAACATATTTTACACCGCAGTCCTGTTTGATTAATTTTCTATAACAGCAGGTCTGACAATATTGCAGCTGCAAATTATTTAATGCACTCATTCTAATACATTACTGTTTTTATAGTAAGATCTCATTACAGGGACTCTTATGGTGGACGTTCCACCTACACAGAATAAAAACGTGAAATGGTTGATATGGTGAGTTGACGTTTCTTTAAGATTCATGGAAGTTTAAATAACTTAAAGAGAAAGAAAAAAAATGTGCCTACTGAAGGAATGGCTGTTAAATTTATATAAATAGATAAATAAGTACATCAATAAATAAAAAGTTTGTTCAGACGTCACATCCCTTCATTCTCAATCTTCTGCAATTAGAATTTCATCCACTGATTCCACCAGTAAAAATCTTCTGTTTACTGTAATTTTGTTATAATGCTAAAAGAGGACAAAGAGGAAGGTTTGTATCAACACTGGCTATGAAGTATAAACCATTCACCATATATACATGCAGTAGGTGTTGAAATGAATATTCATATGAGCAACTCGACAGTGCTTAATCATCTGAACATGCAAAAAGAGACAAACGTTAAAAGTTGTTTTTTTTATGCTGTTTTTATTCACATAAACATTCACTTTTAAGGTACAACTGAAGTGCAATGTACAGATCTTAGCAGCATAATAATTGCAGATTTAAATATACATCTTATTTTGCCACCTCAATTGTGTTTTTTGTTTTGTTTTTGTAAGTTTTTTACCTCATTGTTTTTACAAAGTTTACAAAATGTACAGAGAATTTTACAATATTGCCATTCAGTCATGCCTACTACTGACTTCCGTGTTTTTTTTTTTTCTTTGAGATACTTCACGAATCATTTATATCAGTGTAACCTCTGTAGGGGAATAAATAAAAAAAAATAAAATAAAATAAAAAATCACAACCATTTGAGTTGAGACAGATTTCCTCCAGAAAGTCCAAAATGGCTGTGGTTAGTGAGGATAATAAAGGAGTGTGGACACAGCAGCGATGATGGGCATCACCCTCTGCCGTGGCTGCTATGTGGATTAGCACGGGGTTTTATAAGACCGGGGAAGACCGTGATGGAGGACGACATTCTCCATCCTAATCTACTGCATCAGCCTATCACATATCAGTCTACAGTAAATCACAGATTCAGGAAAAACACTGAAGGAGGGGCAAAGAGAAGTGATTCATGCACCGCTCAGAGAGAGCGCATTTACAAACCCGGCACAGGACTGAATGAACGTTTGTACCAGCACCACTAGGTGTCGCTCTTACAGCTAGTACACGCTTTTAAAAGCTGCTTCATACACTGTATCAGCAGTGAAGGCTAAATACTCATACAGAGACAATCTCGAATCTAAAGTAAAAATCCTAAACATGACGAAAAGACACGAAATCATCAGGTTATTGATCAAACTGCTGCGTGGATTACTTGTGTGTCACTCCAGAGGACAAAATTAGAAGAAATGAAATAGATCTGTGTTCATCTGTCACACAAAACAAAATCCCATTTTAATGCTTTTTTTTTTTTTGTTTTCCATAAATAAATAATAGCTCATCCCACCCACTGAGTTTGATTGACAGGGGATCTAATGAGGGAATAGCTAATATATAAATGGAAGGTTTAATATATATATATATATCTATGTGTGTAAAAACATGACACACATTCATACATATCAGCGATCAAAAGGTTTTTCAAAATAGCAAAGAAAATGGAAATGTAAGTCTTTAAAAATATATTTTTTCAGAGATTTTTTTGCACTCACATTACTGTGTGTGTGTTTTAACATTTGATGTTAGAATTATAATGTGAACCGTTATTCTGAATAACAATTTTTAATTTTCTGTCATTTCCTTTTGTTTTGGAAACATAAAAAATTAATTTGTTCTGTTTTTATATAAAATGAGCCACCTTCATCTTAGACTGTGTTTTTTCCCCTAAATTTATTTATTGTGGACTTATTGTTCTAAATAACAATTTCAATATTATTTATTTTTATTCTGTGAATATGAGACAGAAAAGTAAGATTTTTAAAAGTTTGTATTTATGCATTCTTTTCTTTTAAAAAGTCACCATCTTACACCAATATCAGTATTTATTTATTCATTTTCCCCCCGATTTTTTTTAACTGTTTTTTAACATTTAACATTTTTTTTAACATGAGACAGAAGTAAGATTTGTATGATTATATATCATTTATTTATGATTTTTTCCCCACATTTTTTTACTGCATTGTTAACATCTGACTTGAATTTGAATGTGGTCTGTCATTTGAAATGTCAATTTTATTTTTATTATATAATTTTCTTTTTTCCTTTAAACATGAGACAGAAGTAAGATTAAAACATCTTTTATTTAATATAAAATGAGCCGCCTCCATCTTAGACCCATGTCTGTATTTAATTATGGATGTTTCCTTTTGAATTAGGCCTAAAGACGAACATATTTCATTTTGTCTACTTTGGTCCTCTGTGTGTCGCCTGATAAACACACGGGCCTGATGACTAGCTAGTAACACCATTTTAAAAAATATACCAGATTTGAAAATATATTACTGTGTGGTAATAATTAAACGTGGCAAAAACATCATGTGGCAAAACCCCAGTCTGTAATCGTAATCGCTACAGCTATCCGCCTGCTTCTCCTAACGTGTAGCTACACAGCTGTCCTACTTCATGGGTGGGGCTTTGAGGAACAACAATAACGCTGTATATTTCACACCAAAAAAAACAACGTTTTTCTCCACAGCGCTCCCGTGTGTCCGATTCCCCCCTTTCTCTTTTTAACACGGGTCACTGCTCCTGCCCTGTGCCTTTAGTAAATATACGGTAAAGCAGCACAAAGGGAAAGAAACAAAAAAAAGAGAGAAAAAACAAGGACATGTCACGTGCGGAGAGGTATTAAAGCAGCGCGGTGTACCAGCTCGAGCGCTCCGTACAGACCCGCCGTGCTTTAATGGCACCATTTATGTTAGCTTGTCACTATTTCCTCCACTCGTCTCTTTATATTCCCTGTGCTGCACACAAAAGGGCTTGAATTAACCTGTCGCTGCAATGTCAAACCACCCTCCTGCTCTTTTTTTTTCTTTTAGAGGTGAGAGCAAGAGAGCTTGTGTGCTTGATGAAGGAAAAAAAAAATGTAAGGCTTGTATAAGTGTGTGTGTGAGAGAAAAGAGGAGGAGGGGTGCATCATTCTGACAGCGCCTTTAATTGGACGGTATGTGAAGAACTCTACAGGGGCCGAGCATCCGGAAACAGGCCAGCGATGACAACATGGCTGCTGCCTTTCACTTTGTCGAAGGTTAACACACACACACACACACACACACACACACACACACACACACACACACACACACACACACACACACACACACACACACACACACTTTTAGTGGAGTGTGACAGCTGCAGGTGAGTAGAGAAAGGGGACGCTGGAAGGTGAAAATGAAGAGTCGTTCCCAAAACCCAGTTTTTCCTTCTGCACTTTCTCGTCCTCAGGATTGGGGAAAGCAAGTCTTCACGTTTACGGTCAGTCTCGCTCTTTCTCACGCGCGCATACTGACGTATTTTGTCCATCCTCGATTCCTCACACCGTCAGCATGAAGTGCTCTTGCTCTGCCGGTTTCCGGACCCACGTCCCCAGCCCGGCTTCCCGCAGAGCTCGCACCCACTGCTCCTTCGCGCTCTGGTAGGACGCCGCCGCCTGCTTGGCCTCGCCGTACGTCAGCGGGCCGGCGCTTGAACCTGGAGCGCTCGCTACCAGCTGCAGGAGAAAGAAAAAGTAGAGTGAGAGAGCAAAACAAAAACGAATGAGCCGGCACAAAGCGGGAACTTCAACAGCTGTGTAATCTCCCCATTTAAATTTCACAAGCAATTGAACATTCTGTGAGCTTTTTGGTGCATTTTCTTTTGTCACACACTTTCTCTCTCTCTCTCTCTCTCTCTCTCTCTCTCTCTCTCACACACACACACACACACACACACACACACACACACACACACACACACACACAGATAGGAGATAGGAGAGGTGCAGCAGATGAAGAAGAGGCACGGAGAAAAGTAAAGTTTCTTGGGAGATTAGCGTGCGTGCTCGTGCGTCTCTCACTGTGCTCGCCGAGCGTTTGCCATGGGAGGCTGCTCAAGTGCTTTTCATGATGATTACCAGCTCTACAGTCATTAGACTTTAACTGCCACCATTTGGTAGAGCAGCCGGAGCTCTTCTGTACACTTCCATGATGAGGCAGTGTGTTTTACTTTCTTTCTTTTTTTTTTCTCCCAAAGTGAAACTCATTACAAACATCCCGACTTGTTTTCAGTAAAAACTCAGACTTCTTACTGTTTCCGCTTAAGTTATGGTTAGAGATCATAAAAATGCCAGATCTCTAAACTTATGAGAGCTTTAATGCTAATCTCTTAGTGTTTTCTCAAAACACAAAATGTCCGAGCTGGCACTGTGACATCTAAGGGTTTAACATCAACCAAAAAAGCAAAAATCATCACTGCAGAGGTTTTGTTTCATTCTTTAAAAGAAGCACGAAGCTGGGGGCCCCCAAGTGGCGCAACAGAAAAGGGAGGGAGGGAGGGCTTACTGTCTCTCCCCTGTCAATCACAGCTACACTGACTAGCTCATGAATGTGGAAGTGGGTAGATAGCGCCTTCCTCGCGTGTTACCCCGCCCCCCGATGTTGTATGAGCGGCACTTTGAAAAGATGCGGGAGAAGCATGTGATAGGCTTCGTCCTCCCTGGTTGGTAGCTGATGAGTGATATGGGAGAGCTGGCAGATGGGTGGGAATTGGCCATGACTAAAATTAGGGAGGAAAAAAAAAAAACAGGAAGCTGAAAATGTGACTGATAAGTGATATTGCATCATAAAATGTAGGCACCAATGAGGGGTCAGTATGCAAATAAGAGTCATGAACACTGGATCTGGATCTGGATTTCATGATGAGGTAAAAGTGTGGTCTGTTGTTTAATGATTATTTTTTGGTCACAGAACTGTCATGTCAATAAATCTAGTATTCAGACTAGAAAATAAATAATTTTCAGAATAAACAGAGACTTATTAAAAGCGTACATTACAATTACATTTATTACATTTTTATATTCCATTCCTTAGTATATTACATTTAGCTTTTTATGTATTTTTACATTTCTACTTACAGGTTATCTATGCAAGTTTTCTAATATTTTATTATTATTATTATTATTATTATTATTATTATTATTATTATTATTCACTTTACCACCATGTAGTAGAGCAGCCAGGGCTCTTCTGTACATTTCCATGATATGGACTTGTTTTCGGTAAAAACTCAGACTTTGTACTGCTTCCCCTCAAGTTATAGTTAGGGACAGTAAAAATGCCAAACCTCTAAACTTATTCGATCTTAATGCCGCATTCGACTTAAAGCAGGAATTCGAATTCGAAGCTCGGAATGACGTCATTTTTGCGTCCATGTTTGTTAGCAACAAGCTAGCCAGCTATCTGTGATGAGTGATGTATATTTTCCTCCTCGAAACGGTGAACTGTAGAGTCAGTGTTATAGATTTAACATGCGAATATGTCGGTATGTTGATTGAACTAAAGCAAATGTTTGTATACACAGTATAAATCGTTTAAAAGTAAAGAAGTGCTACTTTGTTTAACTGTTGATGCTGTGAGCAGCCATGTTGATTTGACGTCATTTGCTGAACTCAGAGGAACTTGGATTTGCGAAGACCATAACGAGTTCCTGAGTTTGTTTTTTTTTTTTTTTTTTTTTTTTGTTTCTGTCTGGAGGTCGGGAATTACAGCATTATGACCTCTAGTCAAAGCTAGAACTAATGCTAATCTTTGTGTTTGCTACCTGCTGAAAACAGTGTTAGAACTGCTGATAACACAATACTGAAGTGTTCAAAGTCAACTACAATTTTATGAAATGTGTTGTTCTTTATATAAGAATTACTGGCACAAAAACCGGCACTGCAGCAGTTTTGCTTCATCCTTGTTTGTGTCATAAAATGTAAGCACCAGTGAGGTTCCAGTATGCAAATAAAGGCTATGAACACTGGAAAAGGGGCGGGGCTGTGGACGGTTCTTTTTGCTTTTTGTATATTCACAGAATATGGATTTTATGATGAGGGAAAAAAGTGCAGTCTTTCATCTAATGATTTTTTTTTTTTTTCCACAGAACCCTCGAGTCTAGTATTCAGTCTAGAAAAAGAATAATTTTCAGAACAAATTTAACAAATTTTAAATATTACAGGTTTTTCATACATTTTAGATTTCTTTTTTATTTATTCATGTTTCATCACATTTTATTCAATCAGAATGATAATCTCACGTCCCTATTTATTAATTAATTTATTCATTCATTCATTCGTTCATTTCTTTTTTCATTTCTTGCGAGTGTCTGCCTTTTGTTTTTGCTCGCTGTTATCTCCTGAAGCAGAACACTTGGACAGTTTAATCAGCATGATGAAATTGCTCACTAAACATTTGCTGATGATGCTACATTAGCTGTCATTACGTTATGAGTGAACGAAGGATAAATAAAAAAAATGACAAACCTTTTTATTTATTATGAATTTTATGGAGCGTGTGACTGCAACGCGAGTTTTGTTTTTGTATTAATGGAGGCTGATTGAGAATTCCCCTACAAGAAGTGTGTTTAGTTTCATTTCATCGCAAAATATAACCAGAAGATTAAAATTCTAAATCGATGCCTGCTAAGCCTTCGTGTGTGTGCGTGCGTGCGTGCGTGCGTGCGTGCGTGCGCGTGTGTGTGTGGGCGGAGCGGCTCTCACTTTGCGGTAGACTCTGTTCCAGCGTGTGAAAAGTGCACGTTTACAGAGTCGTGATGGAGCTCCGCAGTCTCGGCGTTTGCCCGTGGAGGCGTTGATCACCTCCAGCTGCTCGTCTCCTGCAGTCCAGTTCATGGTGAAGCACGAAGCCTTGAGCTGCTGCCAACACTCGCTGCTGCTTAGACCTAATACACACACACACCCACACACACAGCAATCATCATACACAGTATCAGAAGAAAGTCTAAATACTGTAATATCATGTGTAGGAGTTAATGCTCACTTATTACCACAAAGTGGACATTAATGCACACTTAAGAAGCCAAACGAACGACCACATGCACACCGGATCATGTTTTCAGCTAAACAAAGGTCATGTTTATAACAGATTTACTCAATTAGTGTACTGTATGAGTATCGACTGCATGCAGGAAGAGCGTACGTCCTCCACCACGGGGTTGCACCTCATGCAGACGGGGTCGCTCGTGAACTTCACCAACGTTTATTATGGAGTTCTATGCAGATACGCCACTGAAGTATTTTTAAAATAATAATTAATACTAGACACATTTCTGTAGCATTACTAAAAATGTAAACCTACAATTCCTTAGGTTGTTTATTTCATTTGGAGCAAAAGGGCTTCTCAAACTTTTTGTAGCCAGAGACCCTTAAAAATACATTTCGAAGATTGTTAAAATAATAGGCTTGTTTTTTTTTATGTGTACTATAATAATGTGACAATTTGACAGCACCGAAAAGTTTTGCCAACAGAAGAAATTAGGTGAAAGTTAAATATGACATTATTTATAGGCTACTTGTTTTTAAGGTATTGAGATGAAACTCATTCGATTGAAGTGAGCATTCAAAAAAAAAATCTTAGGATAATAGATAATAGTGGGTAGTGATTTCCACCAATGTAACAAAAAATAAATAAATGGGGAAATAAATAAATAAAATTGACATCACCACACTGAGAGGTAGTTTTTTAAGCTCATTTTCCACATAAAAACAGCAGCACAGTGTCCAATACACTCCCAAATACTGTACATCATGATGCTTAATGTTTCTCCATATAAACACTACGTTATAAACTACTGCTTTATACAACAGTGTTGTTGAATTCTCGAACCTGATTGGTCAGAAGGTGTTGATTTTTATAGATAATATATAATTTTCTAGAACAGCTGCTCTGAAAGTAGTTCCATGGGTTTATATTAATGCACTCGTTCTAATACACTCCACATAAACCAAGTCTAAAAATAAACAGATAAAAAAAAACTTGTTTCTTTAATAAAGTCTTAGTGTACTCGTTCCTATGGTGGCGCTTTCGGTAACAAGATGTTTATTTAACATTTATGGAAGGAGTCTCCAATGTCAGGACAGAATGTACGCTTTATAGTTTCCGTTTTTTTGTTTGTTTTTTTTTGTCCTATTAACTTCAAGAAAGAGGGGAAAAAAAGAGATGCTGGTGAAGGAATGACTGTCCGTAGCTGCTATGAAGTAAGTGATAACAGGAACTAACTTACTATAGTAACTGTGACTATAAATGGATAAAAAGTATGATGTGTCATTCTTTAAGAAATAAAACAATGTAACTTTGCAACTTGCTGTGATATAAGAGCAATAAAAGACTTCGGGATGTGTTGTTATAAGAAAATAATCAACTCTGGGGTGGGAACAGTAATTCTGCTGAGCCTCACACCACCCTGTCATTGATTATTTTCCTATAACAGCATGCTCCCATGTGTTTTATCCCTTACCTACTGAACTATGTTGCCTGACTTCAATAAGCTGCAGTGCAAAACACAGACTAATAAAGAGCACATGCTAAACAGAATGATGGGAGAGAGAGAACGAGTCTATGAGAACATGTATATGGACAAAAGAGGGGCCGTTTGCTGAGAGGGGAAAGCGCATTAGAGCGCTATGCTAGCGAGACCGGCGACTCACTTAACCTGCTTAATTGCCAGTGAGTGCTTGAGTGTTCCATTAGTTTAGTCTAATGTGGTGTCTGTGCGGTAAACATCAGTCGCAGACACAAAAGACCTCTCTCAATCCTCAATCAAAACATATTTGCCACAGCAATTAGCATAGCACTCACTCTGCGCCGAGCGCAGGTTGACCACACATTAGCGCCTGCTAACGATTTTGCAGCTCAAACCCGTCAACGCATTTGGTACGCTGACACAAACCTGTGAGAATTTAGACGTGCTTGTGAGTATTATTTATCCCGAGTACAAGTTGCTGAGACAATATAACACGCGCCATGCCGTCTTGATGACTTATTCGAAAACAGATTCTCATGTCGTATCTTGACACTAAAGCTTTTCATCAAATATTTGACTCTGTAAACCTCAGGCATCTCCTTGGGCATGTATTTCAATCAGAAAGCAAACAGGTTGAGAGCGGAGCGCACAATGAAATGCTGACAAACAGAAAGAGCGGGCGTGCCGGTGGAGGAATAATCTCCCACACAGTCTCTTTCCTTGCATGTGTGAATTTCAATTCTTTCTTTTCTCCACGCCACCTTGAACAGGTGCAATGAATCGCCTGTCACCAGGACAATGATCCTGTCTCTTATTGCTTTTTCCATGCAGTAATAGACTTGCTCTGTGTCTGTGCATTTCTCTTTCGTTCTTTTTTTCTTTCAGTGTCTGTCTGCCTCCACTTCTTTCCTCACTTCATTCATGCCTCATTTTGCATCCCTCATTGACTCCACTCCTATATTTCTCTAATAGACTATTTGATTTTCTTCCTCTATGAAATTTTGATCAATTCCTCTGCTGCTCATTGTTCTAGGACTCGCCCTTTATGGTGACGAGCCGCGCTAACAGTTATTTCACTTTTAATGAGCCGATGCACCTCGACCACCACCTCAACACCTGATAACTACAGGAAGTGTCTATTAATATGTACTAAATAATCTGATAAACACAAGTGTGTTTACATGTAAAAAAAAAAACAAAAACAAAAAAAACAAAAAAAAACAATCTGATAACTACAAGAAGCGTGTTTACATTTACTAAATAATCTAACTACAAGACTTGTGTTTACAAGTACTAAATAATTTCATAAACACAGGATGTAATAACTACAAAATGTGTTTACATGTACTAATAATCTGATAGTTTTCTGATTACATAGTAACTCTAGATGGCCTTTCTGTTTCATCATGTGCAGCAGTAAAAGACCTTTGGTGTGATTATTGATTCCAGTTTTTTATTTGAAGCTCATGTAGATAATATTATTAGGATAGCATTTTTTATCTCAGAAATATTGCTAAGATAAGAAATATAATGTCACTACATGATGCAGAAAAATTAGTTCATGCTTTTGTTACTTTGTTACCTGTTACCATGCTTTTGTTTTGTTATTGTAATGTCTTGCTGTCTGGATGTACCAGTAGATGCATAAACAATCTCTAGTTAGTCCAGAATGCAGCAGCGAGAGTCTTTACTAGAACCAGAAGATATGACCACATCACCCCTATCTTATCCACACTGCATTGGCTCCCAATCAAATTTCGTATTGATTATAATATACTACTATTGAACTATAAAGTACTGAATGGTCTCGCGCCACAGTACCTGAGCGAATGTCTGGTGTTTTATGATCTGCTACACCCACTTCGATCAAAAAGTGCAGGCTATTTGTTGGTACCTTGAATAGTGAAGGCTACAGCTGGGGGTAGAGCTTTCTCTTACAAAGCCCCACAGTTATGGAACAGCACTTTGTCCTTAACCATTAGAGGACATTAGGTAAAAGCTTACCTAACAATCTCATCTCAATCTCAAAAACAATTACATTTACAAAATAATATGATAACTACAAGAAATGTGGTTGTATACAAAAAAATAATCTGATAACTCTAAGAAGTGTGTTCACATGTTCTACAAGAAGTCAGATTGTGGAAACAATGCATTCACTTGCATTTATATGCACTTTACACCGATCAGCCATAACATTAAAACCACTGACAGGTGATGAGAATAATATTGATTTTCTCATTACAATGGCACCTGTCAAGGGGTGGGATACATTAGGCAACAAGAGAACAGTCAGTTCTTGAAGTTGATGTGTTGGAAGCAGGAAAAATGGGCAAGCGTAAGGATCTGAGCAACTTTGGGCCGCATCACACCACCCCACTGTTGGTTATTTTCCTGTAACAGCACACCCCAATTGTTTTATTCCTTACTTATGTCATGTAATGATGGGGAAATGCCACATCTACATGAGACTCAGTAATTAGATTTATTTCTACACACATGATGTCTGAACCTCTGCCATGATTTTGTTAGCTTCCAATAGACCCCTATCCTAGCAACCTGATGCTACTTGGTTATAATCTGAATGAAGACTGAATGAATCAAGAACTTTATTTAGGAATCGGATTGACATTATCTAAAATGTTATCCGATTATTATTATGGATTAGCACTATGAGACAGAGAGTTATATTCGGCTAAACTTTCAAATGGCGTAACTCCTTACGGCTTGGCGTCCTGTCAGTGGCTAAATAATGCTAAGTGATGGTCTAGCTTGCAATGACCAGAAATACATACCTCATAGAAACTCTGGGCCTTTATTTTAGAAAGAAAGTAAAGGCATAGAAGTCTCTTGATGTTTATTACTTTGTTGTTAGTGGGCATGTCTTAAACATGTCACTGAAAGCTAAGATGGTGCCCAGTGAGGTGCCATAAACTCATTTGTTAGCCGAACAAACTTAGCTAAACATGTCCATTACAGGCAACTCCTCAGCAAGATTACTAGCTAGTTTCTTGTTGCAGGTTTGTTAAAGCAAGCTAAGCCTGTTAAATTCTTAGTTAGCAAACCAACTTCACTGAATGATAGTTAGCTGCTTAGCCGAGATGAAATACGTGCTGCTAAGACAGAGCTCCTGGGGCCAATTATCCCTCCTTCACAACCACAGCCGTCTTCTTTTGGCATGGAAAGGTGTCTGATTCGATCGTATGTGCTAGAAATGAATGTGTTTATGAACACTTTTCTGATTCTAACTCCCAACAGGTCACTGTGAACTTTTAGAAAACAAAATTACGATAATCTGACGCTATGTTTTTGCAACTTGGAGGCGCGGCTGATGTCTCACTCAGGGCTCTATAAACCAATTTCTGTTTTAAAATCTTTCAAAACGTTCTGACCAATCCGGGTTTGAAAATTCAACAGCGCTGTGGTATAAACATTTATAATATACCCGCCTGTTTTTACATTTTGTCGCCTTTCCATTCAGCATGCAATGGAGGGTGCGAACTTTTGCTATCGGCTGCAAATGTGGCGCTTCTGGTTTTATCTCATTGTGGATAAACTAAAGCGGAAGTAACTATTATTCTCCATATTGTCTCCGGTAAAAATGTGTAAATTGCTTTAGACAAAAGCCATATAAAACAGCGTACATGTATACAGTCAAGTCCATTAGCGTGAGTATTTACGCCATAACATTTATATACATTTGATATTTATTTCTGCAGTGTTGTCAGTGTTGTACAGCAGAAAGCACTGCACATGCGTGACCCACTTCTGAAGGACAGGATCACTGATTAAGTGAAGAAGCGATTTGCTCGGTGGTGATAATAGCTCTGCTTCGCTCCTGGAGACCTCTGTTCTTTATGACAGCGGGGCTTAAAATAACCAGGCCATTTTCCCCCCCAACAACGGAGGCAACACAATGGAGGAAGAGCTCATCAAAGCGCATGAAAAGGCTGAAGCGGAGGTGCAAAGTGCAAACTCCTCCTCTCCCGCTGATAAGCCATGTGATTAGATTGATTATGGGGAAGAAGGATGGATCCGATAGCATGGAGGATGAAGAGAGGGAGAGAGAGCAAGAAAGCACAGTTTGGTGACGTGGGTTAGTGTGTGTGTTTTGTTGGTTTTCCTGGGAAAGGTCACGGTTCTGTCCATTAATCCTGGGAAATCTGCGGCTGAACACAGACTTGAGTATGATCAATTCACATCAGCTTTCAAACCAGCTAAAGAAATATTAGCACCCTTTATTATTTATTAAATGAGCAAAAATGACTATAGAAAAAAGAAGAATATCGCTGACATTTTGTTATACCTCACCGCTGCTGACTTTGATTCTTACCTGTACTCTCTTAAATGCTCTCGTTATAAATATTTTACCGTTTCTATAGTAACAGATCGTTCACAGGGACTTGTATGACAGACACGCCACATAATCTAAGACTAATAATAATAACAACAACAATTTTTTTAAAATTATGAAGAGGTTAATCATCTTCAGACAGAGGAGTTTGCATTTTCCGGTTTGTCTGTAACATTACAAGTTGTATTTTTCGTCTTATTAACTTCAAGGGAAAAAAAAAAAGATGCTGGTGAAGGGATGACTGTTTATAGCTGCTATAAAGTAAGTAAGAACAGTAGCTAAATAGCATTGTGAATGTTCAACAACATTAAATGTATCAAAAAACAGATGTATAAAAAGTATGATGTCATTCTTAAATAAATTAAAATAAATGTAAAAAAAATTCTAAATCGCTGACAAATTGTTGTTCGACTTAACTCGGAAGTGGGAAGTCGGAACTACGTCATTTTCCATCTTCATGCATTTGCGCACCAATGTGTGGGAAAAAAAAAAAAAACCATGGACACCTCCTTATTTGTCTTTTGTTAGCAAGAAGCTAGCCAGCTAACTGCGATGAGTGATGTATATTTATCTCCTCGAAACTGCAAACTGTAGAGTCAGTGTTATAGAGTTAACATGCAAATATGTCGGTATGTTGATTGAACTAAAGCAAATATTTGCTGCGAGATGCTGTGAGCAGCCCTGTTGATTTGATGTCACTTGCTGAACTCAGGGGTGAGCAGACCGAGTAAGAATTCCATGTGGAGGGGTCATTTTCTCTGTTTTTTTCCTAGTCTGAGGTGGGAAATTCCAAGTTACAAGTAGTGAGTAGTGAGCCATGTGTCAACACCTCAGAATAGTAGTGATTAAACACAGGGGGAAAGTTGTGACCTGTGAAGTTGCGACCTGAGATGAATCTGCTTACGACATGGAGAGGGTGTGGAAATTTACAAAAATCTCTTAACAAGAAGGTGAGAGTACATCTCCGCAAATTAAAAAATAATAATAATAATAATAACATTGTGGTGACGTCTTGCCGATTAGCAAACAACTACCAAGCTATGTCGCTCCTGCTTGTGTGATATCTGGGAATAACTGAGGACCTGATTAACCTCACATCCTCACCATACAGACTTGCTAATTAGCTAACTGAGGTGTGCTGGAGCAGGAAGGACCTTCCCCTCTGCAGTGCAGTGTGATGGTGCTACAGGAATTTGAGTATTAGAGTGTGTGTATGTGTGTGTGTGTGTGTGTGTGTATAGCTTCTCGTACTGCTGAGTAGCGGCTGGTTGCGACGGTAGCAGGCAGGAAGTGAGCCAAGACGCTCCATCCTCTGGTTCAGTGTTCTGGAGAGGTGTCCGGTGTGTGTCACGCTGCCTACAGTCACACTGTACAAATACACAGGCTCGACAAAATGACTGAGCAGTGCCCCCTGGAGGCCGAGCACGTTCCACCTGCGTGCACACACACATACACACAAAGAAAGTCGGCATCATTATTTGTTAAGCAATGCAGTAGATGTGAAGTGATGGTAGCAAACAACTACCGAACAACAACTTTTGTCACACTGAACAACACGATCCCAATAAATTCTTGGCCCTGACTTTTGTCTTTTATCTTTTATTGTTAGCTGACTTTGGTAGCAATGGCACTAAAATGGCTGCCGGTGAGCATGTCACGTTATGCATTCTAAGACCACCGAGCTCAAAATTTTCTTTTACGATGTGTGATATTTCATGCAGCTGACTTGCTATTTGCTCTTATTTAATATTATTCATTGCTAGCTCTCCCCAGCTAGCTCAGTCTCCTGCTATCACACAATAGCAAACTTGTATATAAACCACACAATATAATAGTTATATTGCCTAATGCTAGCTAGTAGTATACTAATATCTGTAATATAGATAGTAGTATATATAATACAGGAGTTAGCCTTACATCAACTTGCTTGTTGAAACATATTAAAGTTAAATAGCTGATAATGTTAGCTAAGCTAGCTTTGTGCTTTGTGTTTAGGCAAGGTAGAAAAACTTACAATAGTCAGCCTAAACTCAGTCTCAGATACTTTCCTAAGGTTCACTAATAATTATTGTATTGTACACTTTTCAGGCCACAAGCTCCAGAATCTTGAAGGTTGCAACCTCTCTGGTTACACACACTCAAGTTTATGCTTCTAATGCAGAAACAAACCTTTGAATGAGCTCTGGTCTGTCAAATGACAGATTTTTGTTATGTATATTGACGAAACCTACCTTACCAGACTGCGATGGAACACACACCGATTATTAAATACACATTGCTGTACCAAGCTCTCATGTGGAAAAGATATGATAATGTGCACAGCCATAATGTATGTTAATGTAACACACACACACCTGACTGTCATAGCGCGTATTATCTTCATTACTGTGAAACCCATATTAGCATAACATACATAGAGTACAGGGTCAATTAGCATATGTTGACAAAAAGGCAGAGTCACCTGCTTTGGAAACGAGAGATGAGAGCGAACAAAGTGCAATTAGATCCAGACATTCGGAGCATATTTTATAATAAGGTGATAAATTACACCGCATGGCCTTCATTTCAACCTGAATGCATTAAGAACTACTATACTGCGGAATTCTTCAATCTGATTGGTCAGAAGATGTTCATTAATCAAATTTAAACGTGTGTGACTGTTGACATGGTGAGGTTTTCTGTAAGGAGACATTTATTTGACACTTATGGAAGGAGTCTCCAGTGTCAGATGTAGCTACGTACAGGAGTTTACGTGTTCAGGTTTTTCGAAAACATGACAAGCTGGTTTTTTTTCAGCTTTAACATTAGCTTCCAGATCATCAAATACAACTAAAAACAAATAATAAATAACAACGTGTCATTCTTTAATAAGCAAACTCAGAAATAAAACACTTCATGACCTGCAGTTATAGGAAAATAATCAATTTCAGTGTGGTGACAGCAACTCCACTGCAGCACACCACCCCGTCGTTGATTATTTTCCTTTAATGGCACGTTTTCTTCGTTAAATAGTTGATAGAAACCTCCTCACTTGGTGAAATGAAAATACAATTAAATATGTTTTGCTTGTATTCTAATAATCATAAGCTAATTTACATTTACAAAAGAGACAATCATTGACACATAATGCTTCTATTTTTCCCCTCCATTGTTCTTTTGCTTTAATTAGCACCTTTTTTTTTTATCATGTCAGTAATTATTACAATCACCTCTCTTGCATGTCTGTTTATCTCTAATAATGAGCCATTCTAGCTTTCGGCTCCCCGAGCAGTCAATTAACACCGAGCGCTCTTTCCAGGAAGTGAACGATGACGTCCCCAGTGTAGCGCCGTGAACCTCGGTGTCACGTCTGGAGAACCACTCTCACACCTATGTGCACTGGAAGAGATAGAGATCTCGCTTTTTATTCTCTCGTTCTCCCTGCTGTGTGTCTTTGAGGGGAGAAATGATTTAGCCTTGCGATATCCATTTGCCCAGGATGCAACGCTGTGAATTAGAAACATCTTTTAATCTCATGCAAGAAAAGACAGCCATCTGGCTTGTGTATGAACTTAAACGAGGGACGAGGGGGGTCTCTCTCACGCTCGCTCTCTCTCTCTCTCACGCTCTCTCTCTCACTTTCTCTTTTTTCCCTCTCTATCTCTCTGTGCTTGTCTCTCGTTCGCTCCAAGGCCATTAAATTAAAGCGTTCATCTACATAAAACTCCGAACGCAATATAAAGCATCATATTCATCGCCAAGCCATTTTAGGCTTTCAATTAAAACCGTTGTTGGTTTAATTAAACATCCATGCCGCTCAATCAGCTCCCTGTATATTACTGCATCAGAAAAAAAAGACAATAATCACACTGACAGATACGAAATAAGTTTTTGTTGTTTCCACATTGATGAAGAGGGATGATCGTGAACTGACCAGTGGTCTAATCAGAGGTGAGAGAATGATATAATGATGACCAGTGGCTTAAATGTCATTCGCTGCCTCACTTCCTGCTCTGCTCTCCATAATGCCCTTGACCAGCCATCCCATAATGCTTCGTTCTTCCAAACAGGACAGCAGGATCATTCACAGAGAAGGACAAAAAGTGGCTTTCTGTAAGAAGGCTTGATACCCCTTTCTGTATTATTCTTTTTTTTTTAGTAATTGCTTTCACCCCAGACTGTGACCTGGTCAGATTTAATCACACTCTTCCTGCCTCTGATCGACTGAATCAAATCGAACAAATTAAGGAAGCTTTGGAGCTTTGGAGGGGTGAAACGTTTCACGTCTGTATCATGCACATGGCCTGGACACTGAAATGTATGCAAGAGACGTAGCTGAAAGAGGTGCACTCATTTTCGAGTTTTTGAATTGGATTGGTCAGAGCGCTGCTGAATTCTAACTGATTGGTCGGAAAGTGTTGATTAATTTTCTATAACAGCAGTTGATAACGCGCTCATTCTAATACATTATCATTTCTAAAGTAATGACTTAGACAGCACCTTATATCATTTATAATAATCTTCGATTACGTAGAGTATCCACATAATCTAAGCTTATTATAAATGTGTATTTTTAATCATTGATATCTAGTTTTGCAGACGTTACACAACGTTAAATGTAACTTTAAATGGATAAAGAGTTCTTTAATGACTAAGACATTGTAACTGTTGGCAAATAGCTGTTGTGTAAGAGGAATGAAACACTTCAGGACATTCTGTTTTAGGACAACAATCATCTTTAGGGTGACTCACATTACACCACCACGTCGCTGATTATTTTCCTATAACAGCACATCCCAAAATGGTTTATTTATAATAAACAAATATGACACACTGCCTCATTATTATACCATATTTCTAACATACATTAAACTATACACTCAATATTTTTAATGAAGATAAAATTCTCGGACTATTTTAAAACCTAAAATTACATTAAAAGTGACAGGTTGAGAATCTGAAAAAAATGATACGCATTAAATAATTTCTTAAAGACTGATGTATATGTACAGTATATACACTCACTGTGTATATGTGACCCATAAATATATTGATATACAGTGAGATATGGGCTTACTGTACATTAAATCAAATGTGTCTCTGTGCAGAATCAAGCGAGATTTTCAGCTCTAACACACAAACTAAACCTGGTCATGAAATGAGTTCAATCAGACGTGCTGGAGCAGGAAAATGACCGAACTGTGCTTGACACACAGAACCGCAGCTGGGTTCTCCTGCGCTAAAAGACCTTTAAGAAGCCTAACATCAACAAAGACAAACAGAGGGAAGCTGATGGCCATAATTAAATCGAGCATATGGTAATAAATGCAAACACAGCTGTGAGTGTACTTGTGTACTCTGTGAGATTCTCACATTCGCCGAGTCTGCAGAAAGGGTGTGAACATGTGAGACGAATGAGAGTGAGAGGAGAGAGAGAGGGAGAGAGAGAGAGAGAGAGAGAGAGGAACAGACAGACAGATAGAGGAGGGAAAGAGAATGAGAGAGAGAGAGAGACACACAAAGAGAGACAAAGAGAGTGAGAGGAAAGGACAGACAGAGGCAGACAGAGAGGGAGGAGGTAGATAGATAGAGACAGACAGTGAGCAAGAGAGACACGGATACAGAGAGACAGACAGAGAAAGGAGGGAGATAGAAAGAGAAAGAGACAGGGAGAGAGACAGATAAGGAGAGAGGGACAAACAGAGAACAAGAGAGAGAGAGAGAGAGAGAGAGAGAGAGACAGAAAAGGACAGACAGAATGAGGCAGACAGAGGTAAAGCGGGAGAGACACAGAGAGAGACAGAGAAAAGGACAGATAGAGAGAAAGCCAGAGAGACAGACAGAGAGAGAGACAGAGGTAGACAGACGGACAGAGAGGAGATAGAGACAGAGAGATTGATATAGTGATAGTGAGACACCGACTGCCATGGACACACCCTGAATATACACAATACACAATATGTTCAGATAGTTACTGGTCAGGTTTTTTTTTTTTTTTTGCTGTTTGCTTGTTAGGTTTTTGTTTATTATGTTTGTTATGTTTATGCATAAATGCAGATATATGTGTAATCTACCTGCACTACTTGCTTTAGCAACAGTGTGATTTGTAACATCCATGCCAATAAAGCACTGCTGAACTGAACTTATAGACAGAGAGAGACAGACAGTCTGGCAAACAGAGACAAACGGGTGTGTGTGTGTGTGTGTGTGTGTGTGTGTGAGAGAGAGAGAGAGAGAGAGAGATTGAGAGAGATTGAGAGAGAGAGAGAGAGACACAGTACTGACAGTGTGAGCAACAAGGATTTTCTTTCACATTCCTTCACATCCCGTCTTTCTCTCTGTCTCTCTGTCTGTCTCTTTCTCTCTGTCGCTCTCTGTCTATCTGTTTGTCTCTTTCTCTCTGTCTCTCTCTTTTTCTCTGTTGCTCTTTGTCTCTTTCTCTCTGACTCTCTCTGTGTGTTTGCCTCTTTCTCTCTCTCTTTCTTTCTGTCTGTCTCCCCCCCCCACCCCCCTCGTTTCGGGAGCAGGGTACAGCAGGAAGCCCCGGAGGATTCAGATTAACGCAGGACATATCCACTATAGGAACTCATTATGGCAGGATTACCATGACTGCTCCTCAGAACACAAGTGGTCATTAAACGACAGCGATGCTGACCTGCAGGCTGCCACGCTCTCCTTGAAGACAAATATCACGCCAACCTTTCGTCCCTCATTAAAACACGGCGGAAAGAAAAGGGCTGTTTAAACAGAGCTAACACGCCTTCATAAAAAGTAATCCTCTAATAAAGATAAACCTTAAATCAATGTGTGCGCACGTGTCCAGGGACATGTCTCTGAGTCCTCTCGCACGAACGCGTGTGGAATCTGACAGTTGCTCGCTGTCGCCTCCAGTCCAAACTGTGAACACACTTTATCTGACTTTAAGCTGTTAGCTTCATCTTTCGGTCATCTTCATCGATAGGTCATCTTTCAAATTAGCAATATTAGCACTTCTTATCCATTTTACTTTAATGAACATGAGTGTTTGATCCCAAATTCCTGACAAGCTGGAATCCACGAAGAAAAGAAGAAGAAAATCTTGCTGTACTGTAATGTATATGTGACAAATACATTTCTTCTTCATAAATAGAGACTGTGAAAGGTTTTCATTCAGACATTATGAACAGAACACACCCCATGAATGCCTTTAAATAAACACTCCATAAACACTTGTCACACACTTCACACATGAACACTGAACAGCAAAGTAAATTCCTCAGATCAAGAGCCAAAGGTCAATCTAAAATGCACTACACACCACAAAACACACACAATGTTGAGGGATCTGAAATAACTCAAATACTGGGTGGGATCTAGTGATCTGGTGATCTACTGATCTGGTGACATTTTCACCTGTGATTGTTGTTCTTTGCCTAACCATGGCTGATATTGTTTAATGAAATCTTTACTCTATCTTCTAATTAAAAAATTAACACCACTTTGAGGAATGATATAGCCTAGAAAGAAAGAAAGAAAAAATAAAGAGTAATGGCATTATATATAAAAAAGGAATGATGTTGCCTAAAAAGAAAGAAAGAAAGAAGTAATGACATTGACTTAAGATTACATTGCCAAGAAAGAAAGAAAGAAAGAATTGAGTAACTTTGACTATGAAGAAAATTACACTGTCTAGAAAGAAAGAACAAAAGAAAAAGAAAGAAAGCTAGCTTAGTGATAGAACTCGGTGATAGAACTCGGAGATTGACCTTGGAGATTGACCTTGGTGATAGACCTTGACGATGGACCTTGGCAAGGTCACTGATGTGCCTTGAGTGGTTTTGTTATGTAAGTGTTTAAAATCCTGTATAGTTCTGGACTGTTCATGTGATGCTCTGTCTCAAGCTATGATGTCTGTGCTGCCATAACACTCAGGATGTGTGTGTTGAGCGTGGGTGCAGTACACACCTGGCTATCTTGTCGGTGCAGGACATCGTGACGAGTCTCTCACCCTGCATCACTCCATCCCACGTCTGTATGGCTGATCTGCACCTGACCGGCAGCGTGCCTTCCCCTGATTCGATCTTACTCCGCAGATGGCTATGGAACTTCTTTGCCACCGGTCTGCTGCTGTGCACCGAGACTGAATAAAAAAACAACACCACCACACACACACACACAGCATGAACATCGTACAGAGAATTGGTTTTAATTCAGAGGCTAGCACTGTAATCTTGTAACTTGCAGAATGCCTGTAAACCTTATAACCGTGCCAAAACATGAGATGTATCAAGGAACTCCATGAAGGCCATCATCAACAAGTGGAGAAAACGGGGCACCACATTGACATGACCAAGAACAGGACATCCCTCCAAAACTGATGAAAAGACAAGAAGAAACTTATCAGGGAGGCTACTAAGAGACCTACAGCAACATTAAAGGAGCTGCAGGAATATGTGGCAAGTACTGGTCACTCCCTGCATGTCAGAACAATCTCTCGTATTCTTCACGTCTGGGCTTTGGGGCAGGGTGCCTAAATGGAAAACATCCAAGCCTGCCTAAATATTTCCAAAATATATATACAATCACCCCAAACTATGTGGCAAAACATGTTATGGCCTGATGAGACCAAGGTAGAACTTTTTTGGCCATAATTCTAAAAGATATGTTTGGGGCAAAAAAAACAAGACAGCTTATCACCCAATGAACACCATACCCATGGTGGAGCACGGTGGCGGCAGCAACATGCTATGGGGCTGCTTCTCTTCAGCTGGGACTGGGGATCTAGTCAAGATAGAGGGAATCATGGATAGCTCCAAACACCAATTTGGCACAAAACCTGCAGGCCCCTGTTAGCCAGCAGAACGTGAAGAAAATTTTCACCTTCTATTAAAGATAACAACCCAAAGCACAAATCCAAGTCAACCTACGAATGGCTTCAATGATCAGCACTTTGGAATTGTCTAGTCAGAGCCCAGATCTAAATCCTATTGAAAGCTTATGGAATGACTTGAAGAGGGCTGTGCACAGGAGATCCCCGCACAATTTGATAGATCTGGGGCATTTTTGCAAGAATGAATGGAATAAAATTGCCAAATCAAGAAGTGCTACGATCTGACATGATTTATCTTGGTTTAATATTTACATCACAAAACAACTGCAATTTTAACAGGGGTGTGTAGACTTTTTACATCCACTGTAAGTTTAAAAGAAGCCAACTACCATGTCCAACACCATCTTACATAGGAATAATGGTGATTAGTGATTGGTTGTTGGGAGCGATGGTGATCAATTATTGGTTATTGGGAATGATGGTGGTCAGTAATTGGTTGTTGGGAATGATGGTGATCAGTGATTGGTTGTTGGAAACAATGGTGATCAGTGTTTGGTTTTTGGGAATGAAGGTGATCGTTGATTGGTTGCTGGGACCAATGGCGATCGGTGATTGGTTGTTGGGAATGATGGTGGTCAGTAATTGGTTGTTGGGAATGTTGGTGATCAGTGATTGGTTGCTGGGAATGATGGTGATCAGTGATTGGTTGTTGGAAACAATGGTGGTCAGTGATTGGTTATTGGGAATGATGGTGATCAGTGATTGGTTGCTGGGAATGCTGGTGATCAGTGATTGGTTATTGGGAATGATGGTGATCAGTGATTGGTTGTTGGGAATGATGGTGGTCAGTGATTGGTTGTTGGGAATGATGGTGGTCAGTGATTGGTTGTTGGGAATGATGGTGGTCAGTGATTGGTTATTGGGAATGATGGTGATCAGTGATTGTAAGTTGGGAACAACAGTTGGGAACTTTAAAGTGTATTAAAAGTGAGTTACTCCACCTGTAACTGTTTTCTTTGCATCTATTTCCAGACTCCGCACTATCCCCTGCTTCATTTTGTCTGTGTTTTTAAAAGGAATTACAGTATTTTTTAAATATGTAAATAGCTTGTGGTGTGGTGACCAAAGAAGTCTTCAGAAAATCTTCCTTCTTCATGTAATACAAATCAATATGCAAATGAATGCTTATTCCATGAATAAGCAAATTAGTCTATGGCTTCTTCTGGTGACTTTTTGATCTTGCATTAGCTTCTTTCCTCTGACTTATGCATACTAGCTTGAGGATTGTTTTTCAACAGTGATATCAATGCACTTCTGTACATCATTCTGGATAACAGCAACTGCTAAATGCTTTCAATATAAACACAAATGTAGAATCCAATCCAAGCACAAAGCTGAGCAGCCTGAGCAGTTAAAGGGTTAAGTGTTTTGTTCTAGTGCCCTACAATGACTCTGATGGTTGTGAGTGTGAATCTCAAGACTTTCTTGTCACAACTAATACATCCCTCATTCTGGTTTTGTTTAATCAAATCTAAGCTCCTGTGTGTGTCTGCAAAGACTTCACGACACTCTTTGAATGTGTGTGCAGATCAGTACACTGAGATCTAACAAATCCCGGCAAAAAGGCAATAATCAGAAACCATTTCCTCAAAGCTCCTTAATGAGAGCGTGCTGCTAAGCTCAGATTTTTTCTCTCTCCTTATTTCACTGTTAAAGTGGCCTGATGAGTCTTTAAACGATTTAATGACCGAAAGCGAGAAGTACAAAGTTTTTTTTCTGAGAAGGTTCCTCCACTCTGCTGCAGATGGTTAAAAAAAAAAAAAAAAAAAAAAAAAACACACACACGATCGACATAATGAGGCACCAGGCAGTGGCTAAACACACTGATCTGACTAATAGGTGAAGTGTGATAAATGTGCACACGTGATTATTTATGCGACAGATATCTGTCATGAAGATAACATTAATCACACAGTGACAGAAAAAAAAAATCATTCTTTATCTTCCTCATGCAAGGAGTGAAGGTACTCGTGGGAGGCCCGGGTTCTGGAATAGGACACGACATGAAAAAGGGTTACGGCGATGTCTGACAGCTAGTGACAAAAGCGTGGCGGGTGCTTTCAGAAACTCAGAATGAAAAAAAAGATCCATCTGTTAAAAAAAGTGAGAGACAGACAGAAAGCAAGAAAGACAAAAAACAGAAAGTGATGGACAGAGAAGATAAGAGACAGAAAAATGAAAGAGGACGTGTGTGTGTGTGTGTGTGTGTGTGTGTGTGTGTGTGTGTGTGTCTTACAGTCCGTGGTGAGCTCGTAGGGTGAGTTAATGCGGGCGTCTCCGCACGGTGATGTGCTGATGTACATGTGGAAGAGGACATTCTCTCTCAGCCTGAAAGATGAGTCTTTATGTCGAATGAAGATGGACTGCTCCTTGTCCTCCTCTCGTTTACTGCACATGGAGACAGAGAGTGAGGGAGGGTGAGAGAGCGAGCGAGAGAGAGAGAAACAAAGAGAGAGAGAAGGAGCGAGAGACACAGACAGACAGAGAGAGAAAGAGAGATACAGAGACAGCAAGAGACAGAGGGAAAGAGAAAGAGGGCCTTGTTACAATATTTAACACAAATTCGCTACTAAAGAAAAATGACAGCAGTGAAAAATGTGAGCCTTGCTGAGACCAGGGTAAAGTCTATCACTCTCATCCTCTCTCTCTCTCTCTCTCTCTCTCTCATGTATGCACGCACGCACGCACGCACACATGCACTGCAATCATTACTCTGTCAGAACAAGGCGAGGATAAATAGGTGAGAAAAGCGAGTGTGTGTGTAACTCTTTAACCCAGATGATGTGGAGGCAGAGGGAGGATGAAAGAACACGACACACACACTGCACTGTCCCACTTTCACACACATCAGCAAAATTACTGTCACTGCTACATCCAACAAAGGACAGAGGGCTGAGCATAAATCACACGCACATGCATACACACACACGCACGCACGCACAAACGCATATGCATACACACACTTATACACATACGCACACGCACGCACGCACACGCACGCACGCACACGCACGCACGCACACGCACGCACACGACATTTATTCTTTAACTCATAAATCACTTTGTCTAAGAATTTGCTTAAAGGAATGGGGAGAAACTTCTGGGCCTAAGACTCAAATGAGTGTAATGGGTTTTTAAGCTCTTTTGTGGTCTTGTGTGTGACAGCAAGTGTAATATTTTATCTAATTACACCCCAGACTCCACACCTGCACACAGAGATACAGTAAATATGCAAATCTGACATTAAAGCAGAAGCTTTCTCTCAACATCAGTCTGGATCTAGCAGCACAATCCAGACAGGCTTTAGACATCCACTGCACCTCGACAGACACACACACACACACACATACACAGTTTGTAAGTCCTAAATGCTGTACAAAGGCAAAACACAACTACTTTATTCACAATGCAGTTATAGGACAAAGTGACTGGATTCAGTTTTGGAGAAAACATTATGTAAAAATATACTGTGTGTACGTATATATATATATATATATATATATATATATATATATATATATATATATATATATATATACACACACACACACACACACACATTTGGACAATGACGGAGTTTTTGTGATTTTGCCTTTATACATCACCACAATGGATTTGAAATAAAACAATCAAGATGTGATCGAAGTGTAAACTTTCAGCTTTATTTTAAGAGGTTCCACAAAAATATGGCATTTACCATTTAGGAATTACAGCCATTTTCAGCAAAGTACCTCCACTTTCAGGGGCTCAAAGGTATTTGGGCAAAGTGACATAATTATAAATATAACCATAATTTTAATACTTGGATGAAAATCCTTTGCAGTCAATGACTGCCTGAAGTCTGGAGCCCATGTTCTCAAAACTCAAATTCTGAGTTTCCTCCCTGGAGATGCTTTGCCAGGCTTCACTGCAGCCACCTTCAGTTGCTGCTTGTTTGTGGGTCTTTCTGCCTTCAGTCTTGTCTTCAGTAAGTGAAA
>CM040975.1:28207887-28234650 GCA_022985145.1 Pangasius djambal | reverse complement strand
AATATAACCATAATTTTAATACTTGGATGAAAATCCTTTGCAGTCAATGACTGCCTGAAGTCTGGAGCCCATGTTCTCAAAACTCAAATTCTGAGTTTCCTCCCTGGAGATGCTTTGCCAGGCTTCACTGCAGCCACCTTCAGTTGCTGCTTGTTTGTGGGTCTTTCTGCCTTCAGTCTTGTCTTCAGTAAGTGAAAAGGATGCTCTGTTGGGTTGAGATCAGGCGACTGACTTGGCCATTGAATAATATTGGTGTATAAAGGCAAAATCACAAAAACTGCCAATATATAATGTTTTATATATATATAACATTATATATTACCAACCATACATTTGGCACCCTTGATGGCTTTAGAGCTAGCATAGTTACTGTTTGGCTTTGTTGAGCAGTTTAAAAAAAGTTATGCTACATTTGACTGATTTACATGGAAGCGTGCATGTTTTGTCTCATTTTGAAGCTCAAATGCATAGAGGTTGAACATGATGAAGTTCCCACTTCCGACTTAAGCCAAATGCAGCATTAGGCAGTGATCTGATTAAAAGGGGATAAAATTTGCCTGTGAAAAAGCCAGGCATGGATGGGAAAGGATGCAGGAACACAAATCCTTAACTGGAAACGAGAGTTTCTAATAAACAGAAGGGTAAACCTATTTTACAGAATGGTGAAAAAGGTGGATACTGGAAACTGTAAAGCAATGCCAATATAGTATGTACCTACATTCAGATTTAAACTTTAAAACTGAACTGGGCATTCTAGGTGTTCTTTTTCACCCCAGTTCATAAATGATCTCAACTGGAGATGTTTGCAGAAATTTTTTTTTTTTTTTTTTTTATAAATCCTGCTCACATAGTTATTATTTTAGCTTGTACCTGCTTGTGATATTTTCTAAAGAATTTAGTTGGCTGTATTGCACAAAATATAAACAAACAAGTGGCCTCATTCAAATCCCTGTGATCCTGACCAGGCTGTTACTAAGGATGAATGAATGAACTCGGTACGTGTTATTGAACGTGGTCTTCCATTGTCCCACAAGCGTCATATCTGGCTGCTTGCTCGGGCTCCAGAAAAGTAAAAAAAAAAAAAAAAAAATTATATATATATATATATATATATATATATATATTTGCAGGATCCTAGTCTTGATACACACCTCTAGTCTCTTTTTTTCCTTTTTTCCTTTCCACTGGTATAGTTTTACATCATTATGGGTATGTTTCCTTATTCATTCATTTTTAATTTATTGATTTACTTTTTTTATTTTTGTATATATATATATATATACAGTACATATAGGTATATATTTATTTTCTTTTCTTTCTTTCTTTCTTTCTTTCTTGAGAGCAATTGTAACATGGCAAAGCAATTTCCCCCTGGGATTAATAAAGTTCTTTGAATCTTGAGCTTCCATTAGAAAAAACGTGAATAGTGCACCTCCTATTCATATCTGTATTTGTATCTGTTTAAAACACACTGCCTGTTCATTTTAAATGAATTCATATTCAGAATCTCTTGTATTTGTCTGATTTCTCACTAAAACTACAGCTAATAATGATTTATTCATAGGAGAAAATAAACAAACTAGCTAGCTAGCTACTGAAAACTTTGAAAATCAATACATCAGAAACTGATTTTTTTTTCCACCTACTTTTTGCTCCAGAAACCATTAATGCAATTTCAACTTCCGTTTTTTTTACTGTACCTCATCTTTCCTGCTCAATTTTGTACTAATGTAATCTTGCAAGCATTTGAAACATAAGTAGAGGGTGAAAGATGTCACAGTGGGAGAGACGATAATAAACTGAGTAGAGGATGTACCTGAGGTGCAGCTCCAGGTGTGAGTAGAGGAAGCGCAGTAACGCTCGTCTGGCTGTAATTTCTGCATGACAGTCATTCACGGTCAGGCCCTGGTCACTCAGATACTCTCCGTTAATGCACTTAGTGCCTGTAGCCAGTGCTACCACTTCAGCCTGTCTCATATCCAGCCCTAGAAAAAGCACACACATAGAGAAATCTGAAATCAACAGACGGAGTCAGTCATACAGGAGTGTGTGTTGTGTTGCACTACATAATCAACACTGATTCTATTGGAGCTGGAGTTTTATTGACAGAAGTGTCTCAAATTTTTGCACCAGTTGCTCAAGACGATACAAAAAAAAAAAAAAGACAAAAACAAAAAAAGAAAGATAACAATGCATAAATTTGCTATTAAATATAGATAAAGACATACTAGTAATAAAAATAAAAATAAAATATAGTTTAACTGTAACATTACTGTAACTACTTTTGCATTTTCACTGTTTAGAACCTTGTTGAACCTTCTTTAATCAATGTGGCAATAATTACTTTTTTTTTATTTCTTAAGAAACAAAATGCCATACAATTTATCTGTTTATAGTTACATTTAATGTTGTGGAATGTCCACAAAATCACTTACGATATTTGTTCCTATACTGTCATAAGCTAATAAGACAGAAAAATGTCATTTGTCATGTTGCCAAGAAACCTTGTATCCATGTAAAGTCCATGTCTGAAAACTTAGTTACAGTTTTACAAATCCCTGACACTGGAGACTCCTTCCATAAATGTTTCCATAAAACATCTCCTTATAGAAACCAGTTCATGCAGCGCATCCACCATCCAAGTTGCTGTATAAGATGTTGCTATAGATATCATAACATATTTGCAGCTGCACTACTGACAGAGCTGCTGTTTTATAGAAAATTAATCAACACCAACTTTATTCTGACCAATCAGAATAAAGAATTCAACAGGACTGTGGTATAACCCACAATAATGTACAACAGTGCTTGAACAAGCGCATTACACTGATGGTTTTCTTTTGTTTGCCGAGGGTACAGCTGGTCAGAATCTGTTGATCATGTGACTGCAGTGCACACAACATTTCAGTCACTTGATTTTTAGACACTGCAGCAACACCAAAGTCACAACACCGGCACAAACTTGGCTCCACCTGGTCCCGAGTCTGAACCACTCATACAACTCGTGCAGGAAAACAAGACTTTGTGCTGAATTTGGAAACAATGAAAAGGGAGCATAGGATTGGCAGGCTCAGCATGTGCAGACCTCAAAATATAAAGCAGAAAATATCTCTCCATCACATCAGAAATTCAGGGTTCACTGGCTCCATGAGACCTGCAGGCTAGAGGCAACATATGAGCTTTCATCAGGCAGAGCCCATGCAGGATTGGAAGCCATGGCCTCTGAGCCGCTGGCATAGCGAGCCAGCAATAACAATAATAAAAGCTAATATTGAGGCGGGGTTAAAGGCGTTAAAGGTTAAAGCTCGGGTTGTTGAGAGGGAAGGAGGAAAGAAGAAGAAAGGAGAGAAGGTCTAAATGATCCAGCCTACTATGAAACTTAAGAGGAGCCCCATATCGATCCTGATCAGCTCTGGTAAACACGAAGCTGGACAGCAGAGAGAGTGTTAACAGGATTGTGTAAAGTGCTAAGCGAATGAAAGCAGCAGAAAATATTAAACTGCACATGAGCGTCTCCCAGCATGAACAGAGACAGGTTAAAGACAGCATGAAAGAAAAATAATAATGTGAATGTTTTTTTTTCGTAATGTGAAAAAACAAGTCCGAGCCATATTATTGCTTAAAAAAAACAATATAAAACTAATATATGTACAGTTAGGTCCGGAAGTATTTGGACAAAGAGTTTTTGTGATTTTGTCTTTATATACCACCACAATGGATTTGAAATAAAACAATCAAGATGTGATTGAAGTGTAGACTTTCAGCTTTATTTTAAGAGGTTCCACAAAAATATGGCATTTACCATTTAGGAATTACAGCCATTTTAAGCAAAGTACCTCCATTTTCAGGGGCTCAAAAGTATTTGGACAATTGACTGACAAGAAGTTAATTGACCAGGTACGGTCCATTCCCTCGTTACTTCAAGACAAATGAAGCAGATAAAAGGTCTGGAGTTGATATCAGGTACTGAGTTGGCATTTGGCAGCAGTTCGACTGGAGCTAACAATATGAAGTCCAAGGAGACCTCAATGCAAGTGAAGGAGGCCATTATTAGGCTGAAAAAACAACATAAATCTATAAGAGAGATAGCAAAAACCTTAGGTGTGGCCAAATCAACAGTTGGGTTCATTCTTAAAAAGAAAGAATGCACTGGTGAGCTCAACAACATCGAAAGGCCTGGAAGACCACGGAAGACAACTAAAGTGGATGATCGCAGAATCCTTTCCTTGGTGAAGAAAAACCCCTTCACAACATCAACAGAAGTCAAGAATACTCTGGAGAAGGTGGGCGTATCATTGTCAGAATCTACAATCAAGAGACACCTTCATGAATGTAAATACAGAGGGTTTACAACAAGGTGCAAACCACTGGGAACATTCAAGAACAGGAAAGCCAGATTAGACTTTGCCAGAAAACATCTAAAAAAGCCTCCCATGTTCTGGAATAATATTCTTTGGACTGATGAAACCAAGATTAACTTGTACCAGAATGATGGGAAAAGAAAAGTATGGTGATAGAAACGAACAGACACATCATGTGTCAAACATGGTGGAGACAGTGTTATGGCATAGGCATGTATGGCTGCCAGTGGATCGGGCTCACTGGTGTTTATTGATGATGTGACTGCTGACAGAAGTAGCAAGATGAGTTCTGAGGTGTATAGGGCTATACTCTCTGCTCACATTCAGCCAAATGCTACAAAACTGATAGGAAGCTGCTTCACAGTGCAGGTGGATAATGACCCTAAACATACTGCGACTTTTTGAAGGCAAAGAAATGGAATATTCTTCAATGGCCAAGTCAGTCACCTGATCACAACCCAATAGAGCTGCTTTTCACTTACTGAAGACAAGACTGAAGGCAGAAAGACCCACAAACAAGCAGCAACTGAAGGTGGCTGCAGTGAAGCCTGGCAAAGCATCTCCAGGGAGGAAACTCAGAATTTGAGTTTTGAGAACATGGGCTCCAGACTTCAGGCAGTCAGACTGCAAAGGATTTTCATCCAAGTATTAAAATTATGGTTATATTTACAATTATGTCACTTTGCCCAAATACCTTTGAGTCCCTGCAAATGGAGGTACTTTGCTGAAAATGGCTGTAATTCCTAAATGGTAAATGCCATATTTTTGTGGAACCTCTTAAAATAAAGCTGAAAGTCTACACTTCAATCACATCTTGATTGTTTTATTTCAAATCCATTGTGGTGGTGTATAAAGCAAAATCACAAAAACTCTGTCATTGTCCAAATACTTCCAGACCTAATTTTATATATATATATATATATATATGTATATATGTATATATGTGTGTGTGTGTGTGTGTGTGTGTGTAATCTACGTGACATGCTATAAATGATATGTGAGAATAGTGACGAAAGACACTCAGAAGTCGGCAAGAGTCACTGTAATTTAATGGATTAACAAGACTTTTGTTTCAAGTGATTGATTCTGATAAAAAGTGACTAATGACAACATGACTAGGCACACAAACTAACTAGGTTACATAACGAAGGTCAAAAAACAGACAGGCAGAATCAAACCAGGAACATCCATAAACAAAAAGCGAGGAAACACAGAACATGGACGTTTTGAAAACACAGTGTAGACTTAATGTTAAATGTATGATAAGACCAGACCTTGCAATCAGGCAAAGAAAGAGTGGTGCACATGGATTTAAAAAAAAAAAAAAAAAAAAAAAGCACTTGGATTTTATTGGCATGCTTAGGGGTGGAATTTACGACACCAACCATTTTTTTTTTTGAAGTTTTGATTTGATTTTAGCTTGCATTTAAGGTCAGAATATCAAAGAGTACACTCTGGTTGTCTGTAAGACAGTATTTCCCTATCAGGAAGGGATGCTTTTAGGAGGCTAAAAGAACACCCCCCTCCCCAAGTACCAAGACAGCTTGGGTAATTTTAAATGCCTGATGGGTTCTAGGTATAATAAGAAAATTATTTGTAACCACACACTTATCTAGGTAATACACACACACTTATGATAAAGGGTTCTTCAAGGATTCAAGCACTTTTAGTTTTTTTTTTTTTTTAAAAAAAGGTTCTTATTAGAAATATTTCTGATAGGAAAACATGTTGTTGTAGGGTTCTACAAAAAAATTTGCAAGCGTTCCCCGAGAGTGACAACCGAATAACCCTTAAGGGTTCTACTTTTTTTTAAAAAAGTAAAATGAATGATTTCCATCTTTGTGTCTCTGTTGGTAAGAATACCAACCCAGCGACATGCATTTGCACCGTAAAAGGGAGCACTAAGTACTTCTTTAGTGAGTGTATTCACATATGATCGGAAATTCACAAATATTCTCTCTAGGAAATGCTACAATTCATTGTGATTAGCATTTGATGGTGTGTTAAGTGCTTACAGCTTTCCCTTACAGTATTTCCCTTCGATACAATTCCTACAAATCTTCCCTGATACAGGTTAATGCAGGAATCATGTACTATTTATTCATTCATTATTTATAAACTGCACTGTGTAGGCTTGGGCACTGTGACTCCATTCTGTGAAGAAAAACTGCAATGTGAGCCACGAGAGATTCGGCTAGAACATAAATCAATAAATGAATTAAATAACCACTGAAGACAAATCTAGGAGGGTGACTAAGTATCTGTGGGTGAAAAAAAGGCCAAAGAGACAGAAAGCCAATGGGATGAATTATGCTCGTTCTTTTTCTCTCTCTCTCTCTCTCTCTCTCTCTCTCTCTCTCTGTCTCACATGTACACACACATACACAGCTATAAGTTTTCCATCTACATTATCCATCATACAAGCTGCGGTTTTTCTAAACCTCCAAAGCTGGTCCCAGGAACCCAAACCTGGCTTAGCATCTTCCTAAAGATGAACGCCAGGACACAATTCCCTTGTCTTCGCCCAAACTGAATTCCAGAGAAATGCTGTTCTTTGTTTCCAAGAAGCAATATTGCTGGAAATAAAATGAGTTAAAAGGCCTGCGTTGCTCGCCTCTTGCCTCTCACTGTTGTTTAGATCGCGCTGCTGCTGGGAGAAAAGACTTGTGCGTTAATTTTCCCTTTGTGTCAGCATGAAATCGTTGTAAAGGTTCCTTCATGATGTGTACAAGCCCGCAGGCTTTTCTACTTTTAGAATGGAAATCATTATATGGGTCTTTAGGAGAACATGTGACTCCAGCAGGGCTGCCACAAAGGTGAACAGCACTCTGGCCTTACTTACCTACAGCACAGGTCACCTTATAAAGTGTGTGTGTGTGTGTGTGTGTGTGTGTTCTTTTGGTTACTGGGGATAAGGTTAAGGTTAGGGTTAAAAATAGGTGTGGCATAGCATTAGTTATCTGCATTATGTCAATGGAAGGTCCTCACAAGGACAGTTAGACAAATGTGTGTGTGTGTGTGTGTGGTTGTGTGTGTGTGTGTGTGTGTGTGTGTGTGTGTGTAAGGGGAACAAAGTCACACCGTCAGTGAGCAATGTGAATGGAGCGCCCCCTGTGTGAACTTGGCTTGCGATTCCAGGTAAACAAAATCGTAAACCCTGTTTATCTCAGTTTAGCAGACACACAAGCTCAGTTTGAAATGCAAAACAAAGTGACAAAAATCATTCTAAATTGCACCATTTATAGGAATTAGGAACATGCAGTCATTATTGTGCGTGTAGCATTTTTGTGGAGTGGCATTTTCGTTCATTCATTCATTAATCCATCCTTTTATCTTTAGTAAGCACTCTATTCTGGTCAGGGTCATGGTGGACCCAGAGCCTATCCCGGGTACACCGCGTGTGAGATGGAAGTGAGTGCGAGGTGAGAGTGGTCATACAGTCATTACAGCTGAGTTGTCATGTGATACACGTGTTATAACAGATTAATAATGCACACATATTGCATTGATATTTGCATGACATTTCCTGTCATTTTAAATTTTAAGAATTTTAATTAGGGGTCCGGTCATGTTTCAATTCGATTCATGATTCTGGCTTCATGATTCGATCCAATTCGATTCTCAGAAAATTCTGAACAAAATTTGAATGGAAAAAAAAAAAAAACACAGGAGAAAAGGCTCTTTTCTTTATTTCTGAATCATAAACAAATGCAAAACACTTTTTTTTTTTTTTTGCATTTTTGTCTGTATATAACAAATGCACCACAATATGTACTACAGATTCACCATATCTTAAAAATAAATAAATAAATTTATCAATTCTCCCAAAAATTTGATTAAATAAATAAAGTCTTTGACCAGGGGAAATGATGAATTGAAACATAATGAGCTCTGTAGCAGCTTCTGAGGCGTCATTTTAACCAGAAATAGAGCTCCAAAGTCTGCTAAAATGCCTGACTTCTGTGAGCTCGTTCTTGGACACTGTAGCTCACAGTGGTGTTGGGCTAGTGTCATTTAAAAGCTACTGAAGAAACCTTTTTAACTGTTATGATCTGGTTGTGTAACTGTATTATGTATAATGTGTGTCGGTCATTGTGATCTGGAACAAGTGCAGATAATTCCTGGTAATCTCTCGTGCGCTCCACAAGAGAACGCAGTCATGTGACTGGCATGCTATCTATATATTTAAACTCTATGGGTTGCACAGATTGGGACATCTGGTGTTCAAACAGTGCAACTGCTTTATATGCATAATTAATAGTATGCTAAAAAAAATGTTAAAGTAAAATCACATACAGTATAAATATGTAAACCTGTACAGAATCTTAGCCATCATTTTTTAAAATGTTGTCTTGTATGCATTAGTATGTCAGTAGAAGAGAGCAAAATTTAATTCTCAGAAAAATAGAAAAATGCTAGGGAAATGTTGTATACCAATAAAGAAAGCATATATTAAACAATAGATCACAGTTCAGATATTTTTCCTCCATTTTCTCCTCAATTTGGTCTTGTCCATTCCCACACATTAGCTACTCTCCGCTATCACACACCAGCTACTAATCAGGGAGGGTGAAGTCTAACACATGCTTCCTCAGAGACATGCGAACCCAAACTTTTCAAACTGCTGCTCACGCTACGTCACACAGCAGCTTAACACACTCTGCCATTTTCTGCATACATGAGCTCCCAGACTCCACAATTGTCCAGTGTTGCTGTGATTGGCAGGAGTGTAACATATTTAAGAAAGTAACATATTAAATATCACCATTCAGATAGAAACTTAAGTTCTCCAAGATGCTCGGAACATCCTGCCAGCTGATTTCTTTATAAAACTTCACAACACTGACTCTAAGAGAACTGATGCATATACATGTATAAGAATCTATGTAATTCAATGCAACTGTTCCTACACTTAATGATTGTCCAGATTCCTCTAAAAAATGATTCGATTCTAATTGATGTTGCACTTTTAAGGTTTTCATATGACTCACCCTCATATAATAAAATACATTTCCAGTACTCTCAAATTCAACATGACCAACATTATTGCTCTAAGCTCCTATTCTGTGGAGTAAGTGGAGTAATAGTCCACCAGAGGTGGAGAAAAGACCAATTCTGCAGTCTATTCTGGCTACGATAGGTCCACCAGGGAAAATTTCTCATCCTGGATGAACTTAATTAGCTCCATTACACACAGTTTCTGAATGAGTTTAGCATTTTACATGAGACAAATAAATCATATGGAAACATTTGGCTTGCTCTAGACTGAAAGACATCTGTCTCAACATATATAAATATATATATAATTTTTTAAAATTTATTTTTCTCTATATATCTCTTCTAGGTTTGGCTATGTCTCTATATTGTGTGGTCAAAAATAGGCAAAACAAGCTATTTATGAAAAATCTGCATGAAACCTATTTTCCTTACGAGTTAAATGAAAGGCAAAGGTCAGTAGCAGTGAAGTGATTTATATCCGATTAAACTGAAAGAGGCTCATGGATTGATCCTTCATAAGCTGCTGTTTCATTACTAAATGTATGAAAATGAAATGAGGTCCTAATCTTGATGATGACGACCACCAGGAGCATTAAGAAATTGTGTTTAACAATAATTTTCTGCTACTTAAAATAGCACAGCACAGCTAGTGTTAGGGGAAAAAGTATTTAGTTTACATAAATAATAAGTCCGGGCTCATAGATGAGCAAAGTAAAATGAGTTCTCTAGCTTTTATATTTTACCTGTATGTGGTAGTGTCAGATATAAAGTACAGGAGAATGTATATTATAGTACACTCTCAAACCTGATCTCATGAAACAGTTGTAAATGTAAGAAATAAAACACTTGGCGGTGTGCTGTTATAGGAAAATAATCAACAGCAGGGTGGTGTGATGAAGTGGAGAATTCGCAATGCTGTCCTGTAGACTTTCCCATGTTAGAAAAATTCAAGTTAAAGCTTTACGTCTGACTGTTACAAAGCTCTGACACTGGAGACTCCTTCCATAAATTTTCAGTTAACGACTCCTTACAGAAAACTTCACTATATCAACAAGTGCATGTTTTTATGTGGATGCGCTGCCGTACAAGTCACAGTGTAAGTTACGGCTATAACAATGATAACGTATTAGATCGCATTAAAAAAAAACAAACAAACAAACAAACAAAAAACGTGATTTGCCTGGTAGCCCGAATTATCTAACTATTAGCTATAATCAACAACTTAAGACTTATCAGATTTGAGATTTCAGCACCGCTGTGCCATAAATTCAAATTTCAGGGTGATTTCATACAAACTAAGCCAAGTGAAGTAAGTGTGCTGCACTTTCTGGCATATTCCGTTTTGCATTCAAATGTACGTGTGTGAATTTGGTGGATGATTTTATGCAAAAATGACTACCAAGTTAACTAGAATACAATCGGAGCACAGACCAGTTGAAGGTAAATAAGGAATAGCAATTTGAAAAATTCTGTACAATATCTCCTGACCTCCATTTCATTTCAGAAAGTCAATTCCATTACTTCAAATATTACATTCTGAGAACAGAGAAAACACACCACTCACTCATAAACAACTTTATAGATTAAAAGTTTCTGGGCACCAGATGCTGTTTTTAATATCACATCCCCACTGAAGCAATAACTCTCTGTATCAGTGTGTCCAGCTGAACCTTTGAGTCGCTCGTAACGTTGTCAGGCATGTCCCAAGTGTAACGGAATACGCTGCATCCCCTATAACATCGCTTCATCTGATGTTCAAAACCAAATATCCAAGCAGCGGCAGCAGGCCAGGCTTAAATGAGATTATTCAGAATCACATTCGAGTCTGTATTCTTTCGCCTTTACTGGATGAAACAACTCAATAAAGGGGCCAGTGAGCTGCTGTGAAACCTGACCAAGGCTCCTTTTGAGAGAATGAGATTGAGGAAACGCAGGAGTTCAAAGATGAAGATGCATTAATATTCCGCTGGTGCATGTCCAGTAGATGTTCAGAAAGAGAGAGAGAGGAACAGAGCTCCTAGTGTTTCTGTCAAGTTTTGCATGTCTGCTAGCCTGCTACAAACACCCGGCCTGCCTGTGCCTGGATCTTTGAAGATAACAGCCTTATTAATACACAAGTCTAGCAATTACTCTGACACACACACACACACACACACACACACACACACACACACACACACACACACACACAAACAGAGGGAGAGAGAAATATGACCACCTGATCAAGTCTAAACTGAGGAGTCATATGATAGCGATGCTGGGAAACAATCATGAACATATAGAAATGTTACAAGCTGGAGAACTCATCACACCAGGGGCCTGTTTCACAAAGCAAGATTTATTGGTTAGCTAGCTATCTTTGAACTTAGCTTGACCCTACTCTGTATTTCCTGTCTTATAACCGTGGTTCACTTTTCACTGGGCTATATCGCCATAATAATTTATGCTGTACAGTGACCCTGCTCCAGAGCAGGTCAAGTTCAAGATCATAGACCATAAACAGCTTTTAGAACAATCAACTGTCAGAAAATAACATTTTTCCCCTGATTTAGGCTACTAAACTTCTGCCGTGCCAATAGATTAGATTAGATTAGATTCAACTTTATTGTCTTTGTTTAAAGTACATGTACTAAGCCAATGAAATGCAATAGTTTTACAAAGTGTAGATTTAGTAGAATAAACTGTGAAAAGGTCGCTTACTTAAACACACATTTACAGCGTATTTAGAGATCATCAAAGTCCCTCGGCTTTCCCTGATTCCTGTTTTTTTTAATATTATGAAACCACCTATGGAACATCTTTGCCGGCTTTTAGGTTGTGATATTATGGAATCCATTTGTAAACTCTGTTGTCTTCATTGTTCTGCAATCTAAAGGGTCTATTTTCTACGCAGTATTTTTATACAATGTTGATAATGTTTCTATGCCTCTATACCACATAGTTTTCCCTCTATATCATCAAACATTCCTACCTCTGTGTCAAACATTCCTATCTCTATGTCAGACATTCCTGCCTCTATACCAGATATTCCTGCCTCTGTATCAGGTATTCCTGTCTTGACATCAGCAATTCCTGCTTCTATGTCAGACATTTCTGCCTATATATGACATTCCTGCCTCTATGTCATACATCCATGCCTCTATATCAGATATTCCTATCTCTATACACTTAGTAACTGTGTAAACTGTGACATGACAATAAATTAATTAATCTGAAACATTCCTGCCTGAGTATCAGACATTGTTGGCTTTAAATTGACATTCCTACCGCTGTATCAGACATCCATTCCCCTGTATCAGCAAATCCTGCCTCTTTATAAGACATTCCTGCCTCTGTATTAAATATTCCTTCCTCTGTATCAGATATTTCTGTCTCTATATCAGACATTCCTCCCTCTGTATCAGATATTCCTGCCTTTGTATCAGACATTACTTCCTCTGTATCAAATATTCCTATTCCTGTATCAGACATTCATGCCTTTCTGCCCCTGTATCAGAGAAGTGGAGCCTACCTCTGGTCATGACGATGCCCGCCAGGCCTTTGTGACATGCGTGCATGAGGGTGGAGCAGCCAATCAGTTCGCTGTATTTCTCCCTCACCAAATGAAACACGGCGTCTGCAAAGTCCTGTAACACACAACCCATAATGCATTCATTATCTTTAAGAGTCATTTTGTTGCTTCAGAATCATGTCAGAATCTAGCCCTTGGTGCTTCTCGCATTATTATAGATTTATGTTAAATGTCGGAGTAATTTGTGTAAGAAAACATGTTTATGGACATAGGTTTGTCTAAGCCACTTCCTCTAATGAAACCAAGTGATTTATTCAGCGGGATATAAGCCTACTCTCAGATGTACCATCTGTCCACTGCTGTGTGTGTGGCATGTGTGTGTGTGCTGGTGTGAGCAGCAACCACTGGAAAAACCCAGCCATCTGAAAAATAGTCTGGCCTCTGTCCCTGAATTCACAAATGGGTGTGACTCAATCCTGTCCAGGCTGTGGGACAGATGTTCAGCCAACTTGCATGAGCACACACAGACACACACACACACACGCACGCTGCACACCACACACACGCACGCTGCACACCACACACATCTTCTGGTTCAAAAAAATATGTGCTATTACGTGTAGCAATTAGCAGCTTAGACCCCAGTGGGGACATTCGCACACATAAACACACATACACCATAACTAATAAGGATTATGGAATAGCAGGAGTCATGGGTGTTAGCCAGGCAGCCGGTATAGTACAGTACAGAAGAGTGGAGTAGTTGCCTTGCCAGACCTTTTACAGTGGGGTAGTCAGGTTACACCTAATGACTTTACTGGGCTAGCAATCTAGGGTTGGGCAAAATACTAATCTGCATCCATAAAAAATTATATAATGTGGTGCCTCCTATCTGTGAATGGCCTGAATAGGATCCCCATCAGACATAAAAGATACACACGTGGACATTTGTTTGTCCTCTAGAAAAAGTCATAGCTAACATAATATTAGACTACATCTTAAGAATTATGCTAGCGTTATGAATTCAATATCTTTAGCTAATGGTAGCTAATAACAAACTGAAGATATCCAATGTCATGCCTCCAAACGATGATGATCATTAATGTAAAAACATTGTTACTTGTTTGTTTGTTGAGCTCAGTGGGGCCAGGGGATATTTCGCTTCTGGGTTAGCTAGCTAAACTTGCTTGATGAAATAAAATTTCAAACTTCCAGGAAACAATGTCAGTGTTCTGCTGCCTTACTGGGATGGCCATGCTTCACCCTTTAGCTCTGCCCATGCTGAACAGAGCATCATTTTGAGAAAAAACAATTGGAAATGGGCATTATGGAGCATATTTTTTATGAGGTCCCTCATGTCTTGCTCTCTGTGTGTCTGCCTCTCACTCTTTCTCACTGCGAGTGTGTGTTTTTGTAGAGGACATTCACGGCTCATGGCGGTAAGTAAGTGGAATTGCGAGTGATGATAAGACCCATTCACTGGGTTGCTTGAAACTCTCTGAAACTGATGACACTGGGCAAAATTCCTCATTATTTAAAGGTTACACAAGTACTAAGTGGCATAAATAAGCAATCCAATGCCTTGTGAAGACTATATAGGACTGATATTAATCACTTGAGCTACATACAGAGCTATATAAACTTGAAAATATGGGGGTTTCTGTATGTTAAATGAAAAATCAATGGTGCCGATGCTGTGTTTGGCTCCACTTGTCCCCTTAAAGAGACATGTCACTGCAAATCAATACAAATTTTCTGAGTGATCACTTTTATCCTGTGATGAAAACTTTCTATCCTGATGGGTGGGGCCTCTTCTAGGATGACCCCGCCCCCACATCCATAGCTCACAAGAGTTCATTAAACGTAAAAATAAATCATACGCTATGGCATTCACACTCACCATTTTTGAACACCTGTGGGAGATTTTGGAGTGATGTGTTAAAAAGTATTCTCTACCATCCATCATCTAAACACTAACTGAGGGAATATCTTTCAGAAGAATAGTGTTCATCATTCCAGTACAGTTCCAGAGAGTTGTACATTCAATGCCAAGGTGCATTGAAGCTGTTCTGGAGGATTGTGGTGTCTGAACAAGTTAATAAGATACTTTATATTGTTGTTTTTTTAATTGTTGTCACTAGTGTCCAAGGTGGCCACAATAAGTCAAAATATACAACCTTTTACAGAATAAAAGACCTTAAACTCAAATCCTTTCTGGGGAAATTAGTTCGAGTGCACAGCATGGTTTAAAAAAAATCACTGCAGCATTTTGCCATTCTATTTTAAGAAATAGAGCAGAGCTGTGCCATATTATATATATTAATATATATATATATATATATATATATATATATATATATATATATATATATATTAATATATATTAATATATTAATGACCTAGTTATATGGTGAAATCTTTCTGTACAGACTGTTCTGAATACTGAGTTATGTGTACTCTGGAAAATTAACAGATGAAATTTAGACATCCCAAACCATTCAGGTATAACAAAAATGCCAAGGAATGCAGTGTTTTCCAGCAACTACATATAATTTCAATGTTTTCCTGTGACATTTCATGTAAATTTTTTCCCTCTTTCTGACGCTCCCACAGTGCATCACCCATCCGCATATTTTGATTCTGGCACAAGTTTTTACACCAGATGCCCTTCCTGATGCAACCCTCCCCATTTCCAGGCTTGGGACCAGCACTGAGAGTACACTGGCTCATGCAACCCTCCAATGGTTGGGGCTGATTCCCTGACCAGGAATCAAATCCAGAACACATCGATGAGAGCACCGCATGCTAGCCACTAGTCCACAAGGGAACTGAGGCATTTTATGTATAAGTGTAAAAAAATGCACGTAACTGATTTAAAAATTTTATGTAATTGATAAGTAACAGATGTTTGCTTGTGCATGCATTGTCTAGCACTGCTTCAGAGATCATTAGCTAAGTTAGCTAGCAAAATTTCTCTGTAAACATCAGCTGTCCACACTACATTCTAAGATTAGACTATGAGTTAGTTAAACAATAATGTCACTCAGATGGATTGTGGAAAAGATCACTATTATACTCATTCATTCATATTGAGTAAGAGCTTTATCTTGGTCAGCTTTGGTCAACTCGACACAGATCTTGTCTCTTACCATGTTCTCCTGTCCAAATTTTCATCTGAAGTGACGTCTGCTAAGATTGCCTTCTACAAAGAAAAGCTAGAACCTCTGCACAAGATCCTTGCAAGCTCCACAACATCTTTTCTTCACTACTCAACCCACCGGCTCCTCCTGGTCCATCCTCCCTGACTGCTGAAGACTTTACCACTTTTTATGATGAGAAGATTGGAAAATTCTGCCAGACATTCACTTCTACCCCTACTCCTTCACTACACACTGAGGATTCGCCTTCTCATTCACTGACACAGTTTTGTAAACTAACAACAGAAGAGATCTTGCAAATCATCTTATCCTGCAATCCTACCCCCTGCCCTTCCACAGACTCTCAAGACCTCCTCCCCTTCATCACCACTATCATCAATGGCTCCATAACATCTGGTCATGTCCCAACCTCATTCAAGAGAGCAAGGGTTATTCCCATCCTAAGGAAACCCACTCTGGATCCCTCTGACATCAGCAACTACCGACTGGTATCACTTCTCTCTTTTCTTACTAAAACCCTTGAATGAGCCATCTACAATCAGCTGTCTTGCTATCTCTCACAGAACAACCTCCAAGATTCCAGTCAGTCTGGCTTCAAACTGGCACACTCCACGGAGACTGCCCTTTTGGCCATCTCTGAGAAACTACATGCTGCTAGATCAGCCAAACTGTCTTCATTCCTCATCCTCCTTGACCTTTCAGCAGCGTTTGACACAGTGAACCACAAGACTCTCTTGTCCACCCTCATGAGCCTAGGAATTCATGGTGCAGCATGGCAATGGTTTGCTTCCTACCTGGAAGGTTAGTCATATCAGGTGACATGGAGGGGATCCACATCTGTTCCCTGCAGACTCTCCACTGTTGTCCCACAAGGCTCAGTACTTGGTCCTCTTCTGTTCTCCCTCTAGACTTGATCGCTTGGTGCAGTCATATCCTCACACGGGTTTTCATACCACTGCTATGCAGATGACACTCAACTCATCCTCTCCTTCCCTCCCTCAGACACTCAAGTTTCTGCTCAGATATCAGCATGTCTGGCAGACATCTCATCATGGATGACAGCTCATCAGCTGAAACTTAATCCCAGCAAAACTGAACTGCTGTTCATCCCAGGTGATTCATCCCCATCTCAGGATCCTGCAATCTCCCTAGACAATTCTCTGATCTCACCTTCAGTTACTGCACGCAACCTTGGGGTAACCATGGACAATCAGCTGTCCTTCTCCCCTCACATTGCTAATCTGACACGCTCATGTCGATTTCTCCTACATCAGAAGGATTCGTCCATTTCTTTCCACACAGCCCGCACAGGTGCTTGTTCAGTCCTTTGTCATTTCAAGACTGGACTACTACAACTCACTCCTGGCAGGTCTACCTCTGAGCGCCATTCGTCCTCTGCAACTGATCCAAAATGCAGCTGCACGATTGGTTTTCAACCTAAATTTCAGCCTCAATCCTAAATTTTCCCACACCACCCCATTGCTATGCTCTCCCCACTGGCTTCCTGTAGCTGCCCGCATCAGATTTAAAACACTGATGCTCGCCTACAAAGCCAAAAACGGACCAGCACCCACTTATCTCAAAGCACTTATCACACCTCGCACGGCAGCACACACTCTCAGGGTACAAGGAAGGCATGCATCGAGACTCTTCTCTGTTCTGGCACTTAGGTGGTGGAATGAAGTTCCCCTAGATGTCCGAACAGCTGAGTCACTGGCTGAGTCACAGCTGACTCAACTGTCTAAAGACCTACCTCTTCTAAGTACTTAAGTTAGCACAAAAAAAAAAAAGTATTGAGCACTTGTTTATTACCTCCCCAACAGAGTTTTGGACTGATGGTATTCCTAGTTTGTGACCTAGTGAGCCAATATCAGAATGTACTTATTAATAGAGACTTCAAAGCACTTTTGTAAGTCGCTCTGGATAAGGGCATCTGCCAAATGCCATAAATGTCAGGGTCATGGTGGATCTGGAGCCTATCCCAGGAACACTGGGTATGAGGGAGGAATACACCCTGGATTAACACCTAGGTTTCATTAAGTGTAGTCAATCCACCGACTGGCATGTTTTTGGACAGTGGGAGGAAACAAACAAACAAACCAACAAACAAACAAACAAATAATAATCAACACCGTTTGACCAATCAGATTCAAGTGCGCTCTCATTAGTGTTGCCATAAAATATTGACCTTAAATAGCGAATTAAATGATTAAAAGTATTTAACATACAGTAGAAAAAAGCTATGTTACCACCATGGTCTAGGTCTTGAGCAATCCAAACAACAGATTAACATTTTACCATACCATAAAACAGAGGTATCTACAGATTCCCTTTGAGTGAGCTACACATACCAGAAGCTGAGCTTTTTTTTTTTTTTTTTTAAATGCCTTTCAGGGCTAATTAAACACTAAGCCCAATGTCACCTTAATAAAACATCCTTTATTGGTGACATTAAACAGATTAAGAGGGACGCCAAACACTGATGCTCTTCAAAAAGGGAAGGTGTATGATATCTCTGGCCCGAGGCCCAGGATCAGCCGAGAAAATCCAACCTGTATGTGATGGAAGGATGCAGGTCACACTCGGGTTTGATGGCAGGGGAGGATCCCTCTGGTAATACAATACAACAATGAGGGAGTAGAGATGGCTTTAGATCACATGCAGAGATGCATAGAGAGAGAAAAAGAGAGAGAGACAGAGACACACACACAGAGAGAGAGAGTGCACAAATAACTGAAATGAGTTTTTCTATATTCAAAGTCAATGAAATGACATCCCATTGCTGAGTGTTTTGTTCCTGTGTAGCCGCACTTGTGTCATGGCACAAATGCCATTTAAATGAAACTGGAGTGACACTTGAAACAGAACCCGACATAGGAGAGAGAGAGAGAGAGAGAGAGAGAGAGAGAGAGAGGGATGCAAATCATCTCTATCCTGAGCCAGAAACACTCAAAAACGCTTTCCCTTATACCTCTTCAAACCTTTTCCAAACTCTCAGAAGTGAAGAGAGGCCATGCTGAGATTTCCTGAAAATGCTCAAGAGTTTTTCAAAGCTCATATCCAAACATCCAAATTATCACCAGACTAAAACCCCCTTCCTGCTATAATAGGCTTTTCCTTAACTGTTCATGCTAATCATCAGTATCTCTCAAAATCAAGTCTCCACGATTAGGGGCCCATTAGTTGTATTCAAAGCAGTTGATTCCTCCTGAAATTACACAATGAAAACTGAATCATTTCCCCAAAATCTGTATTCATCAGACATGAATAGAGCGACATTTTCTGCTTATTTAAAAATGGAAAAAAAAAAAATTGTAATGGTCTGAAATGTGATGCATCAAAGACAGGCCTGGCAAGTTTAGAGCAATCAAGGAGGAATACTTTATCAACAGTGTAAAGGAAAAATGAAAGAGTTACAGTGAGAGAGTGTATGTAATGACAAACACAGCTGTGATGGGGTGTGTGAAATCGGAAAAGGCCCAGAATAATTTACTGGGATGGGATGATCTGACCAGAGACCTAAAGAGCAAACACTGGAAAATTTCATGTTCTGTTTCCTTTCAAACCCTTAAACTATCAGCTTATTACTCAGTTACTTCTCTCAAAGCAGCTTTCCATAAATTGAGTGACAATTATTTAAAAGGAAGGAGTCTCCAGTGTCAGGACTCTGTAACAGTCAGGAAGTTTTCCATCACAGCAAAGTCTTTGTTCATTCTGTTTTATTTTCTGGCATCATGACAAGCGATTTTTTTGTTTGTTTGTTTTATTAAAAGAGAGGCTGGTGGGAAAGACTGTTTATAGCTGCTTTATGGTGAGATAGCTAACTTCTTTCATTGATGTTCCATAAGATATAAGGTATATAAGAGGAATAAAACACTTCACTTTAACTTTTTGGGTGGTAACACTAAGTCTTTGGCATAATGCATCAAAAAATTTAATAAAATCTTAGTAAGTGAAAATGAATTTGAATATAGACAAATGTATCTACAATTTCCTAATACAAGATTATTAAGCCTATTTCTAGACACATTTTACTATTTTTAAGCTTAAGATGTTCTTATTCTACTGGCAGATCCTTCTGCAGATCATATTTCAAGAAATAAATGCTTAAAATTAGCAACATTATCTGCCAGTAGAACAAGACTATTTCAAGCTTGGTTTAATAGGTTTAATAATCTTACATTTGGTTTACTGTATTCTTCTAATAGGAAATGCTAGAGCATTTGACAATATTCAAGATATTATAGATAAAATATTATATATACACATATACACACACACCAATCAGCCATAACACTAAAACCACCTTCCTAATGTTGTGTAGGTTCCCCTTGTGCTGCCAAAACAGCTCTGACCTGTTGAGACTCCACAAGATGTCTGAGTATTAGTCAACACCTTGAACTCTGTCATGTTCCTCAAACCATCCATCCATTCTCTGTACCGCTTATCCCACACAGGTTGGCGGGTAGTCTGGAGCCTATCACAGGGAACAAGGACATGATGCAGGGGACACCCTGGATGGGATATGATGATGTGCCCATCAAACAGCAGAACATTGCACCAGAGGCTAGTGCATCCTGGTGCCATCTCTTCCCCAGGTAAGCGATGCACCCAGCCATCCAAATGATATAAAAGAAAATGTGATTCATCAGACCAGGCCACCTTCTTCCATTGCTCCATGGTCCAGTTCTGATGCTCACATGCCCATTGTAGGTGCTTTCAGCAGTGGACAGGGGTCAGCATGGGCACTCTGACCGGTCTGCCGCTACACAGCCCCATACGCAGCAAGCTGCGATGCACTGTGTGTTCTGAAACCTTTCTATAACAGCTAGCATTAACTTTTATTCTTCTGTGCCTTCGTGCCCCACGCGCATCAATGAGCCTTGGGTGCCCATGACCCTGTTGCCGGTTCACCGGTTGTAGGCACTAACCCCTGCATACTGGGAACACCGTACAAGACCCACCGTTGCTCTGCTCTGACCCAGTCATCTAGCCATCACAATTTGGTCCTTGTCAAAGTCGCTCAGATCCTTACGCTGTTCATTTTTCCTGCTTCCAACATATCATCTTTGAGAACTAGAAAGAATATATCCCACCCTTTGACAGGTGCCATTGTAAAGAGATAACCAATGTTAGTCACTTCAACTGTCAGAGGTTTTAATGTTATGGCTGATCTATGTATTCCAAATATAATATGAATATAAAATAAACCGTGTAGACAGGTTATATTCTGTTTATGAAGAAATTGTGCCTGAAAATCTTTTCACACGCTCTCTTTAAATATAAAACCGACTTCACAACAAGTCATTATTTTAAGAGCCAGTTTCTGAGACAGAAAAGCATACATTTGATAAACATTCTGATTTAAACAAAGTATATTATATAATTATGTAACATTATTTGTGCACACAATCCGTGTTCCCAGTTATTTTCAGTAAGCAGTAAATCACACTGTGTTAATCTTTTTGCATTGACTCTGCCCTGTACTTCGCACCTTTAGAGACAAACTGCATAGTCATTACAGTGAAGACATAAAAACAGATGTGTTGTTTCGCTCATTTGAAAGATACAGCCCTCCTTAGACCTTGTTAGAAAATCAGTTTGCACTATTTGTTGGTGTCACGTTTGCATGTGCTTTTAGACACATTAAGAGAACAAGAACACTAGTGTGAACATACCATATAGTAAATGCCACAACTGATTGAAGGCAGTGCCAGAAAACGCATAAATCATGAAGAACTACTACATTGGTTTGATAGTTTAATGCCAAACCAGTAAGTCAGGGGTTCTCAAACTTTTTTTCCTGTCTGAAACCCTGCAACCTAAATTATTTGCCTTGAGTACCCTTTGAGACTTGAGTTAGACTAGGGTTAGATTACATATGAAATTTTTTATTTATTTATTTTTTTTTTTACTATTTTCCTCTTTGTATTATAATCTACAGAACATTTCTAGCACTGTCTTATGACCCCCTGCAACAACACCACAATCCTAAAATCCTGCAGTAAATGTTAAACTGGTGGCTCAGTGTTGTTAGTAGTTAATAAAATACTACAATGATGCAGCATACTGTACAGATCACAAATCTAAAGACTAGCTACAAAGCTAGAGACATTAGCTCAGAAAAGTAAGAATTTTCACAAACTTCCATAGGATGCTTCATTTTATTTACATTAGTAGTAGTAGTAGTAGTAGCAGTAGTCTTAGACTTTAATAACAATACATTACATTAAGGCAGCCTCTGGTCCACTGAGGTGTGTACATTACCACACACAACCAACTAATAGTCTAGTCGGTCAGGTCTTGCTGCTGCATTACAACACCATTTTAAAGGTACAACTCTACTACAGCTCTCCCTATCAGCAGCCACCACATTTATTTCCCAGCTAATGCAAAATGTCAGCTGCAATGACGCTGCCATCTCCCATCAGAAGTCAATATTGTACCAGGAACAAAAATGTCAGCCGGGAAATTTTCTCCACTGCTCCCTGACCCAGAAGGCTATCCTCTGGGAGCCGAGGTTAGTCGAAAGGCTCCCACATTGAAAGGAGTTCTTGAATGGTGATTAGCATTCCACAGGGATGGCTTTAGATTCAAACGTTTGGCAGATACAATGATGTTGGTTAGATAAGTTTACTATTAAGCTAAAGGAACAGTAGCCTAATATGACAGATTCTTTTAGGGGCTTTTTAACAACTAACAACAAGGTTGGATATATTTTTTTGTCTTTTTATTTTGACATTATAGTGATGGCCCAAAAGCCCAGAGCACAAGCAGTCAAGGTCATCCATGACAAATCCATCACTGTGATCCATTATTAATACATGTAAACAAGGTCAATACTGGAGAAACACTAGAAACACAAGGGACTGATTACTAGGACTAGTGGCGGCTCGTCCATAGTGGCAGGTGAGGCACACCACATATACAGTATCTGCCATTTAACAAATCCATTCAACAAGTCCTCATTCACAACTCCATACATTTTTATTTCCACTGAAATACTCACTACTTTCCTTGGAGTGACCAACAATTAAAAAAATTGTTTCAAAAATGCTTCCATTTGCCAGATATAAGCCAGTTGTTTCTATCGATTTGCTTGCTTTTCTAGATGTCGTGCAATCGTTGGGCAGCACAGTCACTGCCCCCTAGCTCCACAGTTATTATTGCATCTAGTGGTTAAAATGTGAAAATTTCACTAGATAGTAGCCAAGGGTGATATCTCGTCTACTTAATTTTGTTTGAGGCTGTCATTATTCGCATGGTCCTTACTTACCAAAATATATGATCATGAGCTGCTGCTGGGATCAAAATATATGGCTTGGAATTGCAAAGGAAGCACATAGACTTCATAAAAGGGATTTTGTTTTTGAGACATTAAAATGATTTATGTCATTAAAGAATGAGCGATCCACCTTTTTGTAAACATACCAATTTAATAAATCTTGGGCAGATGCAGCCGAAATTCTGCTGCAAGAACATTGGAGGTGTTAATGTTTTGATGCACATACAATTAACTCCTGTCATTGTATTAACATGCATTATCAGCTGCATAGTAATGACGATTGTCTGCAGTTCTGAGAATCCAATCACACTGTTGTGTGTGAAAAACACTCTCTCTCCACCCTCACACTCTCTCTGTACCTTATCAGAGCCTGGCAGAGCAGCCATGGCTACAGAAAAAAACGAAACCCTGTCTTATATTTCTTTATAGAGGTATTTAACAATTCATTCAGTAGGTTTTTATAGCGTCTTGCCACTGCTGTATCTTCCTTGTGCCTGCCACCAAAGGGGGACCTTATAAAAGTGGATATCCATTCAATGGTAAAACCTTGCCGAGGGAGTTTTGGAAAATCTCAGAGTGCAGGGCTCAGACAGACAGTCATTTCACTTCTATTTGTTTTGAGCAATCTGGTCTGTTAAAGCTGCCTCTTTTTACCCTATATGTGATACTATAAGTTTTCTTCTTCCTCTTGCTCGCCATCTCTCTCTTGGTATGAAGGTCTGTGAGGCATGAAGGACCTGCACTTTGTTTCTCCCCCTTGTCCTGCTTTTACAGTTAGTTGGCCTTTGTCTTGCTAACAAAAACACAACTCTTGTTGACAATGCCCCTCCCTGCAAGATGAACCGTGCACAGCTTTGCAATGTTGCCTCAAACAGTGTCCAACCTTTTAATGTGTGCAAGGTCCAGATGGCCCTGCAGCCTGCGAGACAGATTTTCAGCCAGCCATGCTTTTAGCTCCATCAGCAGGGAGCTGTCAGTCAGAACAGCCTACTGGGCCAGCACTAACACAAAATACATTGCTGCCCCCTCAAAATGCCTTCAACTCCTTGCAGCCACCAATTCAGCCTCCCTACACCTTCTCTCAGCCCCCATCCAGCCTTCCTACATCTCCTCTCAGCCACCAATTCAGCCTTCCTACAACTTGTCTCGACCACCAATTCAGCCTTCCTGCATCTCCTCTTAGCCACCAATTCAGTCTTCCTACAACTCATCTCAACCACCAATTCAGCCTTCCTACAACTCACCTCAGACCCAATTCAGCCTCCTTACAACCCCCATTCAGACTTCTTTCAAGTCCTCTCAGCCACATTTTGCCTCCCTAAAACTCCACTCAGACCCCATTTCCCCTTGGCAACACTCTACTCAGCCACCCTACAGCCTTTCTTTAACACTTCTCATCATCCAGCCTCCATTCATTTCCCCTCAGTTTCGTATTCAGCCTCTAGAAAACTCACTCATTTTAGCCTCTCTCCAACTCCGATTAGTCCTTCATTCAGCCTCCCTTCAGTTTCTCTCAGCTCCCATTTAGCCTCTTTACAACTCCTCTCAGCCCTCATTTCACCTCTCAACAACTCTGCTCAGCCCCGATTCAGCCACCCTTTAACTCCAATAAACCCTTTTACAGACTCCCTCTAACTCCTCAATGCCCATTCAGCCTCCCTATAATTCCTTGCATCTGCCATTCAGCTTTGTTTCATACTACATTTAATGCTCCAGTTAGCCTTTCTTCTCAGTCCCCATTCAGACAACCTACATCTCCCATCAGCCTCAGCTCATCCAACACTACAAATTCTCTATGCCTTAATTTAACCCCCAATTCAGACTCCCTCTAATTACCTTCAGCATCCATTCAGTCTCCCTGCATCTACTCTCAAACTCTCAAGGTCTTGTTCCATCCTACCTGCATCCCACATTTAGTCCCTCATTCAGCCTACACTGCAAAAAATTTACTGTAGATTTTACTGTAGATTAGATTTCAAATATTGCAAAAATTACAGTAAGCAACTGTAAAGCATATTTACAGTAAAGTACTGTAATATCATACATAGTATAAAATAACACATAACCCAGTATGTTAAGGCAGGATAGAGCTGAGCTGAAGGGTCTTGCTCAAGGATCCAATTAAGGCAGTTTGGTGGTGCTGGGATTTGAACATATGACCTATTTATTTGCAACTCAAAGCTGTACCAACTGAGCTACCACAACTAGCAAAATTAGCTTGCACTGATTCATTGCAATCTTTTAGTGGTGATAATTCAGTGCTAGAAGTAGTTGAATCATTGTAAGCTTGTTGCAGTGGTGTTGTGGTGTAGTTGTGGTAACTCAGTGGTTAAGGCTTTGAGTCACAGCTCAGAAGGTTGTGTGTTCAAATCCCAGTACTGCCAAGCTCTCAAGGTTGGGCAAGACCCATAACCTTCAACTCAGTTGTATCCTGCATCAGCCAAATGAGCAAGTGTGCTGGGTTGTGTGTCATTTTATACAACATTAACATATTAAAGTACTTTACTGTAAATATATTTTACAGTTGTTTACTGTAAATTCTATAGTACTCTGCTTGCAACCCAAATTGCCAGTAAATTATTGTAAAATTTATAGCAATTTATTACAATGTACTTTCTCAGTCACCACACTCCCTATCACTCCCATCAGCCTCCCCAAAACATTCTCTATGCTCTGTTTTAACATTCAGACCCACTTTAACTCACATCATGTCTCTATTCAGTCTGCCTCCAACTCCTCTCAGTCACCACATTCAGCCTGCCTCCTCTCAGCTTCAATTTCAGCCTCCTCTAAGGCCCTACTTGTTACCTTTACTACTTCTCTTATAGCACATTCTTCTCACACTTCTCAGCCTTACTTAGTCCCCACTGGGCATCCTTCCAACTCTTCTCATGATCAGCAACTCCTGTATCATCAACCCCCACAACTCCTCTCAATTTCATTCAGCATCCCTCTACTCAGCCTCTTATCAGCCACTCTTCACTGCCATTCAGCTTCCATACATCTATTCTCACCACCCATTCAGCCTCTCATTTCTCAGCCTTGATTCAGCCTCTCCTTAAATTTCCACTAAGCTGACTAATATGCCCAAAGAAGATCGTCGATCGTGGACTAATACGTCCTTCTTTGGGACATTCAATCCTTTTACAAGCTAGGTCAGCCTTCCTGAAGTCTCCAAAGTTTTCAGGTGCCATTCTAGACCTAGAAGAGATTACCTCAAGCTCTACATGAGCTTGGGTCTTGACATTTGAGCTGACATACACTGCCCTCCAAAAGTTTGGAAACGCCTGAACAAAATAGGGTTTTTGGGCAATATCAGCATAAATCCTCTTTAGTTAGTGACCATTTTGCATTGATAATAAGGGACAACACAAACTATGAAAACATATTTTATTAAATAAAAAGTTTATGAACATAAACATGAACATAACATAGAAAAATACTCAAATT
>CM040975.1:28191266-28205761 GCA_022985145.1 Pangasius djambal | reverse complement strand
AAAAAAAAAAAAAAGCCAGTTAAAGATTCCTTTTGTGGTTTGTTATTGCTGACTGCCAAAACAGTTCAGTTGTCTGATGTATTTAAAAGAGTAAAAGTACCACCTTCCTTAAACAGATCCTTGAGGCTTTGTCATGTACTCCAAGTACTCCGAGAACCAAATTGGAAGAGATATTACCTACTGGAAGCTGATGAGATACATGCTTGAAGCTCAATTCGATCTGTACTCTGAGATGCATTGAGCATTATTTTGATAATTACCTAATGTTTAGGTTTGGAGAATCATGTACAATATACACTCTTAGTAAAAATGATAACAGTGAAATCTGGCACCTCTTAGGTTTATTAACCCTTGACTATCCAAAGAACCCTTGAGGAACTTGTTTTTGTAAGAGCGTAGCATCGTCCCATTATGTTCTCTAGCAAATTACGGAATAAAACACTTGGTGGTGGGTTGTTATAGGAAAATAATCAACGTTGGGGTGATGATGTAGCTCAGTGTGCAGTGAAGTTACTGTCATGAGGTGTTTTATTCCTCTCATACCACAGGAATTTGCCAATGCTAACAAATCTCTATTTATTGTACTTTTTTGTTGGTAGTTGTGTTCAGTATTGTGGACCAGGGAACCTGTCCTTTAGACCTCAAGCAGTGGCTGATCATTTGTTTCTTATTCTCTTTAGACTTTAGATTGAAATCATCACTTTTTAAAACAGTGAAATCTAAAGAATGTACAAGTGAGTGCAAAAGTTTGTGCACCCCTGGCTCTCAACTGTACTGCAATGGAAATGTGTCATGGAAAAATAGAGATCAGTTGTGTCATGGTGGAAAAAAAGAACTTTTACTGCTCTAACATATTTCCAGATATTCTTATTAATTCTCCATTAATAATTACAGCTACTTTAACTTTTTTTTTCCACGACCGAGTGCCTGTTTACTCCTCATATTTTGCGCACAATTTATTCTGTTTTTCCTCCACAGTTTTCCTTATATACCTTGTTGCCATGGGAATTAATGATTCTAGCTTGTCTGTTTAAGTGCTCTGCATAAACTACTGTATGTTGTGAAGCACTGCATGTGTATTAACTGCAATTCTAAGTGTTTTCCATAGCAATTCCCCTTGTGATTTTCTCTTTTTTTTTTTTTAGGTTCTGACCCTAGCCTGGTTTTTCATGTTTATGAGAGCAGATTATCTCAGTAATTTTCTCTTCCTCAGCTTGGATTCTGAACCTGTGACTATGATTACTGAGAAAATGCTAATAGACATGTTTTGAGAATGGACTTGCATCATGTCCCTCTTGAATGTGCACTAAAATCGATCTAGATTATATTCTTAAATCTACATAAATCACCTGACGTCAGCAGTGACCTAAAAAATGTCACCTGAAAGATGCTGACAAATCAGTCTACGCTAACCCACGTGTATACAAGAAAATATAGGAACACAAGCATGGATGCATCTATGATTAGAGAGAGGAAAGTACGTTGGTGTTCAATTTTCAGTACGCATGTTATCCTGGTCATGGTCGTGGTTGACTACCTTAAGAGAGTCTTAGTGGTACTAAAAGCTGGGAGGAAACTGGAGAACCTGGAAAAAACCCACAAGGGCATGGAGAGTACATAAAAACCCCACAGTGACCTGAGCTCAGGATTGAACCAGGGACCCTGAAGCTGTGATGCAGCAATGCTTCCCTCTGTGCCAAGTCTAGTGTTGTTTCTATGAACTATGAACCTTTACAAAGCTCTCTGCCAAATCTGCTCTTCCTCAAGGTATAAACATTACCATCCAACATTCCTGCACAGTCAGGAGCAGAGCCAAACCTCAGTACCAATGCTGCTTATTAGAGCACACACCAGTGGTTTGGTTTTTAATTATTCCCTGCCTATATATATATTTTTAACCACAGACTGATCTGAGAGCCAGTACAGCCATATCAGGAGTGCGCTTAGCTCAGAGCACCAACTGGTTGTTTGTGAAGAATAAACAAGTCATGTTAATAGAGCTAGCGGACCTTTTCACGGCTTGCCCTTCTCCACATGCTTGGCTAAGCAGGCCATATACTGCCAGTGTCACGAGAGCTGGTCCTAGCATCGCAAAAAGCCCTGCAGGTAGCAATATAGCGTGAAATATTGATATGGTTCCAGCACACTGCCACACCTGGCATTTGATTCATAGCTTAAGGTGTTCCTTTTTAATTTTAAGCAGTCAACAAGGGATCAAGGGAAAATGTCAGAGGAGCTTTGTGTGGCATGGTGGAAAAACAAAGTCTCTAAAACTCACTTTTATGCACTGACTAACACAAAAAAAAGAGAGAAAGAGGCACTTGGTGCTTCTAAGGCTGGTCTAGAAGTCAACTGAACGTAACGTGAAATTTACACTTTTTTTTTTTTAAACACATGCTATATTTCACACATTTTGTTCACATATATTGCATATGTTTTTATTATTCGAATCATTTTTCCCTCCACATGATCAAATTATTTCAGTTATATTGAATTTTTCACGATTCATTTGTTTTCACATTTTTGCATTCCTATTCACACTGATTTTTTTTAAAACATAATTTATTTTCATATATGATTTTTACACACGATTCATTTATTTTCATGTGATTTTCACATGATTTTTATTTTCACACATGCTTCATTTATTTTCACCAGATGTTTCTCACTTATTTAAACATGACACTAATAAATGATTCTTTTGTTTTCAGTTGTGATTTTTTTTTTTTTTGCAAACAATTAATTTCTTTTCACATGTACTCCATTCTTTTTTTCACATGTGATTTTTTACATATGATTCATTTTCAAATATTAATTTTTCATGTAGCATGTGCTTTCATTCTCACATGAATAATTCTTTTATCCCATGTTATCACACTTCACATTATCTGTTCAATTACGTTCACATGTGTGATTTAAAGGTCTTTTAAAGTTTGTTTTTTTTCCAAAACTATCCACACTACACATTTGTTGTTCACTTTGCTTTTCTTTTTTTGACTAATACTCCAGTTTATTTTTTATGACTGAATGCTTAAGGCCTCAACGTGTTTAATACTGAATAATACACTTTGCTTTTCCCTTTCCACTCATAAAAAAAAGAAAAGAAAACTTCAAGCTACATCGATCAGGATCCATATACACTCCAGAAAGAAGAATTATAATTATAATTTAACAAGGATAGTAACAAGGCAGCGCTCAGGGAAATGCTATAAGTTTATCACCACGTTGCTTTGTTTTTCAAGTTGGCATGCCCGACAGCCTGATTATACGGAGATAAATTATATGGGTTATGTAAAGGACGTGCAATAACAGGGCTGCCCCTGTTGTTAAAACGTGCACCCTTAATTCATCACTGAAACAATGCTGACTACGCAGAATGCTAGACCGGAAAGGACGTGTAAGAAGCAAGTAATCATTCTCTCGCCTTCTCTTTCCCCCTCGCTCTTTCTATGTCTCTCACTCTCGTTCTCTGACACGCCAGCTAATGATATGTGCCCATCAGATATCTCAGACAATCGAGAAGCTACAATTTGTCAGACATCGACGATGCAACTGACACAGAAGCTGAAGGGCAGAGAAGGCAGGCATCATATCTCTCTTAAAAATACACTCAAGCTCTAAGAGTAACAGCACACAGCTTATAATTAACAAGCTATATGTCGCACAAGGTGTACACTGAGTCCAGATGAGTTCACACTTGTTATGAAGACCTCATTTCAGTACTTGACCTCCCGCTCTCTGCAAAACATCATTAAAATCAGAAGCTCATTAGCTACTCACTTGAGACAACTGCTCAGCACTTGTTGCTTTGGCGTATAAAGCGCTACCCCTGGTGTTTACTACTCACACTGTATTGTCTTGAGAAGTGCTCTGACCTCATCGTGTGCTTTATGCAGTAATTGGTGTGATTTAGTGTTCCGGCAGTTTGGCCTACAACTGGCATGGCTTAAATCATTGATGTTATGAAAGCTGCCACGTTCAGTTCACTGATTTAAACGGCTGTGCTCTGTAAAAGTAGCAGACGGTTAATGATTTCATGTTGACATTAAGAGTGGCAAGATTGGGAATTTGTGTGCTGGAGATGAGGTGTCCCAGTGAGCCACAATCAGATTAGCACACTGACGCATGCACTATGCAAATGAGGGAATAAAAAAAAAAAAAAAAACACTTTAATTTGAGATGTAGGCCTCCAGTATGCCATATCAACTTCAGTCTCTCCAGCATCTTATTTGTTATATAACAAATGGAAACAAACAGCCAATCATGTGGCAGCGGGGCAATGAATAAAATCATGCAGGTCAATAGCTTCAATTAATGTTCACATCAAATATCAGAATGAGGAAATATGTGTTCTCAGTGAGTTTGGTTTGGCTGTTGGTGCCAGACGGGCTGATTTGAGCATTTCAGAAACTGTGATTTTACCGGGAATTTACACAGAATGGAATCCAGTGAGCAGCAGTTCTGTGGGTGGAAACGCTTTAATGATGAGAAAGATCAGAGGAGAATGACCAGGCTGGTTTGAGCTGACAGGAAGTCTATGGTAACTCAAATGACCACTCTTTACAACCATGGTGCACAGAAAAGCATCTCAGAATGCACAACATGTCAAACCTAGAGGGCTCCTTGAAGCAGCTTTAGCTCAGGCACTGGGCTACTTATCAAAAGGTGGTAAGTTCAAATCTCAGCATCACCAAGCTGCCACTGTTGTGCCCTTGAGCAAGACCCTTAACCCCCTACTGTTCAGTTATATCCAATTTCAATTATAAGTCGTTTTGGATAAAAGCATCAGCCAAATGAGGTAAATGTAAATGCTTCTACTTCTGTCAGCCAAGAACAGGATTCTGAGTCTCGAGGGGGCAACAGCCTCACCCAAACTGGGCAGTTAAAGATCGTAAAAACCCTGGCTAAGATTCTTCCAACAGTCCAGTTAAGTGAACCTCTGCACTTCGTTCCAGTTTTGCCTACTTTGGGTTCAAATCCCAATACAGATACAGATATTCGGAGCACTTATACACACAGTGAGATATGCAGTATATTGATTGCTTCTCTGACTAATTCCCTCTTTACCCAGTCACTGAGTTTTCCACTAAACCAAGTGGACCTGCCATATTCTTTGCTTGATCTTCATGATACTGTTTGTTTAGATATGTTCTCTAGCAAACACTAAACTGGTTCTTCCAGGAGCAGGTGTATTTATATTAAAATCACACAAGTGATTCAGCTATTCAGCTAATAATATGACTTCTGACAGCAACGGAGTACACGAGAGTGAATTCAGGGGTTTCACACCAAAGGTAATTTTACAAAACATCGACTTTTCTTTCCCAGTTCACTATTATGTACTGTTTTGTGCAGATTCATGACACACAATCCCAATTAAGTCCATTTCAGTTGAAATGTGGAAAAGTTCAAGGCCAGTGAATAAAAGCTCCACAAGAGGGTGCTAAAGGTCGACAGAGACTAGACACTGAACTGGACATTTCCCCTGACTCAGTGCATCTTATCATTCATGCTGATGTGTGGGTCACATCCATGAGCATCTTCTCCATTAGCAGAGGTGAGGCTTCTGAATTATGTAATAGCACTTCATACTTAATGCAACAGCAGCCAAGGTACAGGAAATGGCAATCCTCTGTATGTTCACTTTCTGTCCCAGTTCCAGAACAGGGAAGAGGATAAAAAGGCAGTCTTATACTACCTCATTTAAAGCTAAAAGCGTTCATGTTCTGTATCTTAATACAGTACATGTTGTTAAGGAGTAAGGCAAAGCTATGGAAAAAGCAGGAAAAGCTACACTTGAGATGCAGCTGTGTGCAAGATACTCAGGACAGATTGCAGTAATTGTAAGTGCACAGTGTCAGAGTAGAAAAATAAGTGTAGAAGTGATTTTCCAGGACATTGTCAAGAACCGTTCCTTACAGCATTGGAGAATGATGTAACGTGTCCTCTACAGACATCTTTAAGATAAAAATCAACAATACAATCCGTACTGACCTCTTTACTGAGTGATTTAAACACTGAAATACACTTAGTCACGCAAACCATTCCTTAACCAGTTGATTACTAGACTGAGTATAATATAAGAAGTAAAGAGAAGCAGGTAGAATGTGACTGAAGTATGGATGTAAAGTCATTTTAAAGACGAACCACAAAGAATTTCCTGTGTCGGAAAAGTTACAGCTTTTCCTCTGAATGTTAATGCTCTGACACTGGAGACTCCTTCCGTAAATGCTAAATAAACATCTCTTGAACAAAAACGTTCAACAATGACATGCCCATTTTATTCAGTTTATGTGGAGTGTCTACCATGCAAGTCGTTTGTTACTATAGAAACCATAATGTATTAGAACAAGCGCATAAATATAAACCTGTGATTTGAATTACAGCTGTTATAGAAAATGAATCAACAGTTTCTGACCAATCAGAATCGAGAATTCAGGATCACTGTGCTATAAGAAAACAATATTAAAGCTTCTTTGTAAAGGAGATTCTGTAGCAAAGTTACTTTAAAACATAACAATAATAATGAATATATTTTAGTTGAAATGTCTCTACAGGATGATAGGCTCTTCTTCAGTTTTAAAGATTAGATTTGTTCTGGAGAGAAAGGACAAAAAGGAGGCCTACGCAAGTGTATAAATGTATACAAGTGTGTGAAGAGATGCTGGCAGGAATGCATGAGAACAGAGGACGACCCACTGCTTCCTTCTGACATGCACAACAAATCCAAGCTGTATTGTTTAGCATTTCAAGTTTTCTTATGATTTTGACAGATCTGTCAAATAAGCAAAAAAGAAAAAAAAAAAAAAAAAGCTCTAAAAGGAGGGAAGCAGGAATCCCATAATGTTTTGCACTTGCAATCTGATTGGCTTCATACACCAAATGCGCATACCCAGAAGTCCAAGATTTCCAGGATATTTTGTCCATTTTTTTTTTTTAGGAAAACTACTCCAGGATGTGTAGGAATCCTGTGTTTTTTTTTTTCCCTCTCATAACTGGTTTATCCATCAAAACCACAATAATACTGCTGTGCTGAAGGATAGAGCTTCAATATAATATAATACAATTCAATTACAAGATTATTTTAGTTGATTTTATTTAAATCATTTTAATATCTTAAATTACATTTTTAATATTTTAATCATTACTGGATGAAGGCAGACGATCTTTAAAATTGCAAAACATTTTTTACAGATGTTACATTATTTAATTTGTTTTTTTTTTAAAAAGGTAAATAGAAATAATTAATTGAATTTATTTATGCAGGCTTAAGGTTTTTTTTTTTTTTAATTTGCTGGCAGTTGTTTTAGCAAACCTACATATCATGATATTGTGTATCATAAACAAATATCGTTGAGAAGCGTGATATGTTGATTTCATCGTATCATGCGCTCAGTGTTCAAGCACCTTGTGATGACTAAATTGTGAGAAAACTGACAAATGCGCTAGCTGCTGCTATTACACCTTCCCCCTAACAATATATGAATGTCTATCAATTTGATCCATGATTACAATAATTAGCCTCCTAATCTCTTGCCCTGCGATATTCAGGTCACTAACCCGATTTCCTCCTAAGTTATACAGCAGTATTCATCCTCAGGCAGAGAGATTAGAGACAAAAACGCAGACTGTCGTATATCAGCTAATCTGCATGCAAAGCTGAGCACTTCCTGTGCCTAAGGAAATGACATAATGAAAAGGTCATGAGATGACCCTTGATATCTTGGGTTTTGATACGTGAAACCTGCCCTCTGATATCTGGCTCATTACGGAAGCCATGACATTGAAGTGTGTATCAGGAAACTGCTAAAAATACAATGGAATGAGGTCAAAGGCTCTTTTGGGACTGAGATTCAGTGGCAGTGTTAATGCACACTCATTTACATCCACTGTGTCTGTGGTAATGTCAGACTTTTACAGTGAGCGAGCCAAGCTGAAATAAAAGCCAGGTGGAAAATATATATACAACAACAAAACCTATTATTATTATTATTATTATTATTATTATTATTATTATTATTATTATTATTATTATTATTATCATCATCATCATCATCATCATCATCATCATCATTATTATTATTTCAATGAAAGTCCCCACAACTGATTACTGCAATAAATCAACATTTATAAACCACAAACTTCAGAATTAATATGTAATAAATTATTTAACGTAGGATATGGTTATTGAAATACAATTAAAACATTTATACCTTATAAATGTATACATTTTTAAATGACATTTGATGTTTGTTTAATGTTAATTAAACTATAAACACCTGCATTAATTCATGTTTAATCACTCCAGGAATACAATGCATCCACATAGGGCTTTATTTTTATTTATTTATTTATTTTTACTTCATGTTGCTCAGTGTGGATTTTTAAGGACTTAATCGTGGAAGGAATGAACACTATATAAACAATATTTATTCCGTCCAAGATTAGGTCCTCAGAATTAAGTCAAATTAAGTTTTTTTTTAAAACTTCATATTGCTCAGTGTAGATTTAATTTTAAGGACTTAATCATGGATAAAATAAACATTATACTAAACATTAATTAATGTGTTGATATTACATAATGGCAATATATTTCTAAATTTAAGCAAGCAAAGCAAGACAGGATACTGGGCACAAAAGAATATCACCATAGAATATCAGGAGGTATGTGAGGATTGGGTATGTGTTCTGCTAATGGAAAGTCCCGGTGTGGGGTGAAATTTTGCCCTCAGCCAGGCTAAAATATGAATAGAGCTGGCCACTGGGACGATCAGCGCTCAGACAGCTCCATTTCGCCCGCAACCAATCTAATGCCTAATTAATCCTGAAGAGGTTTTGTTCCATTGAGGCTCTCGTCTCAGTCTCTCTCTCTCTGACAGTTTCTCCTCTTAGTCAATCTGTTCAATAGCACAGAGAGAGAGAAAGAGGGTATGTTCAAGTGTGTTTGAATATATACATACACACATACATATATATATATATACACACACACACACACACACACACACACACACACACACATTAAAACCACTGACAGGTGAAGTGAATAACATTGATTATCTCATTACAATGCCACCTGTCAACAGTCAGTTCTCAAAGTTGATGTGTTGGAAGCAGGAAAAATGGGCAAGCGTAAGGAACTGAGCAACTTTGACAAGGGCCAAACTGTGATGGCTAGATGACTGGGTCAAAGCATCTCCAAAACGGCAGGTCATGTGGGGTGTTCCTGGTATGCAGTGGTTAGTACCTACCAAAAGTGGTCCAAGGAAGGACAACCAGTGACCTGGTTACAGGGTCATGGGCACCCAAGGCTCACTGATGCATGTGGGGAGTGAAGGCTAGCCCGTCTTGTCCGATCCCACAGAAGAGCTACTGTAGCACGAACTGCTGAAAAAGTTATGTTATTTAATATTTATTTAAAGATGATGTAGCTGTCACATAGCAATGTATCCCACACAATACTGAGGGCTACACAATTACACACCGATTCACACACTATGGACAATTTGGAAATGCCAATCAGCCTACAATGCATGTCTTTGGACTGGGCAGAGGCGGGATTCAAACCCCCAACCCTGGAGGTGCGAGGCAAACGTGAACACAATCCATGCCAGCAAAACAAAAACAAAAAAAACAAGCATAAAAAAATCTCCCAACAGTATAACAGAGCGACTGTTTTTTTTTTTCCCCTTTAATTTGTCACCAGTCTATAATGTGCGATGCGTGAACTGCATCATACAGAACTTAGGACACTGATAAAAACAAAGCTCGTGGGTTGCCTAATTGCAAATTATCAAGTGTTAGAGTTCTTCAAGAACAGCTAATGTAGTTAAGAATAATCCAAAAACCACAAATATGTATGAAAGATATGATAAACCCAACAGAAGTGCCATGTAGAGCACACATCATTACAATATTAAACTCAGCCTGAGGGATGACTAAAAGTCTACCATCCTGCAAAGCTCCATCCCTAATCTAACACTCCTGATCCATTTAATCAAAGCCCTGGGGAGCTTCTGAATATTACAGCTAGGTGTGTTATCATGTGACGGAAACTAAAGCCTGCAGGAGATGAGGATAAGAACATCAGACTTTGGCTAAGTCTAATCCCTGGAGCTCTGAAGAACAGCATAGAGTAAGAGCCTCCTCTCTTTAGGCCCATTAAACATGGTTTCCTTCTAAGCTATACTATATTTATTTATTCATTTATTTTACAGGTAGGCTTATACAAATTTACTTACAGTGGAGACAGAATGCAATCCAGCCATGTCTCTGAGAGGAGCCACACTCGAGGGGTTTAAGAGTTTTGCTCAAAAATACTACATGGGGTCTTCTGGTAATGTTAGAATACACTTACAGCAGCTAAGACGACCTGAAATACTCAACCACTACTATAGCTTTAATACCGTGCCATAATAATATGTAATACCCACTGTGTGTATACTCAACAAATATCTCAAGCAAATTTGTTTACTATATGAAGCTATACATTAGTTAATATTTAGTAGGGCATGTATAAATTTCTATTTAAGCAATATTGCACTCAGTGTGCTGCTAGTGTGATATTGCTTTTACTTTTATTGCTACAACAGTTCTATAAATAAGAAATGAATATCAAGTAACTGATATTTTGGACGCAATATGGCCAAAATGTTTTATTTGTTTTTGTTCCACTAACAGAAATAGATCCTGAAAGAAGCTACACTCACATTACAGCACATCAGCTAGCTGGCTGGCTAGCTCATATTGATTTTTACATTCTCGCTAAAGATGCATCTGGTAAAATCAGCATCCCATCTTCCTTTTCATTTTCATCTGAGGAGCTTTTTATATTTTAAGTCGGAAATAATATTCCTGAAAAATGTATCATTTAACGTGTCCGCTGAGGATATCGCTAACTCTAATGTAGTAACTGTTTCAGTGGGACTGTCGCTAGAAGTGGAATTGTACGTGGCGAACACAGATGAGTGGAGTGAAACAAACAGTGAAATGTCCAAGTGCAGTTATTCTAAATATAACCCTCTTGGAATGCCGCTCATCCAATTAAATTAGTGGACCGGAACGAACAGTTATATAATTAAAAAAAAAAAATCAAAAACATAAAAAAAAAAAGGACATGCAACAAAAAAAAAGCACCATTATATTTTATTTAAAAAGTTAACTATTGGTGCATGTATCCCGAAAGCTAATATATACACCAGCTCATTCAAGGACACAGAGAGCATGGTGAAGCAAGGTGAGAAGGGACCTAGGGGCAGCTGGGATGTTGGTACCCCCAGGTTGCAGCTACACTCACCTGAATCGAGCACCAAAAATGGAACGGTATCACTCAAACGGGGGTAGGAAAGTGTCATAAAGGTGCAGAATAAAGATGCATGCAAGATTATTGCATATAAAACACACCAACCATATTTCACGTGGATTTGTTCTCAAGATATCTGGAACTGATGCTATAAATGATCTGCACACCAGTCTAACTTGGTCTCTCTCTCTCTCTCTCTCTCTCTCACACACACACACACACACACACACACACACACACACACACACACACACACACACACACACACACACACACACACACACACACACACACACACACAGCAGCCTGTCTGGGTGAGATAACTCCTCCCCACACACACACTCTATGATTGATCCCAGCCAGTTTTGTACCTGAGTGTCTCTGAGGCACTAATGAACCTGATTACACTGCTAATGAAGTGAGCCTCTCATCACTCGATCCACAGGAGACATGCGAGAGATGGAAAGTCTGTGTGTGTGTGTGTGTGTGTGTGTGTGTGTGTGTGTGTATTTGCAGCGTAAACACACCAAAGATGGATTCAAGACTTTGAGGAACTCTGCCACATTCAGCCTAGTCCAAAACAAATGGCTCAAACAATGGCACATAAACTATATTTAATCCCTGCTGAGTCAGGAACTGACTGGTCTGGTGTGTGCGTGTATGTGCGTGTGTGTGTGTGTGTGTGCATAAAACGGCTGGTGGCCTTGTGGAACAGATTCACCAATCCTATAGGTCATCTTTTGCATAGACAATGAGTCGGTTCATGATGATTCTAACCTTTTCGTGTACAAAGTGCTGCCATTAACGTGCACAAACATTATTGCACAGGCACAGTGAGCGAGACAGCGAATAAAAACGACTAACTGAAGAATGAATGCAAACAGAAAATCATAGGTCAGTGCTATGTGTGTGTGGTGGTCTGAGAAAAGGTTTGTGTGAGGTGTAAGAACAGACATGATTGCAGTGTAGTTCGTTGCTTGCTGTTCTGTGTAACTGTTGCTCCGGCTGCTTTCAGGTCGTCCTGCAACTCTTTTCAAGTGACTGCTGGTTTCTCTCTTACCTTCCTTATCATTAGTCTGAGAGCGCATTGTAAAATCTTGCGTGATGCACCTGTAATTAGCTGTGGTTCCATGAACTTTCCACCTGCATATTATCAAACCTGTTATCCTGACAGGGATGTTTAAGGGCATTGATATGACTCCGTATCTTTTTCATTTGTGTGTTGTTTAATAACGTCGTTCCTGAGAACTTTGGTACACCGGTAGGGAAATAATTGCTGATTTATTCACTTACTTCTGTTGATAAATTTCTTGCTCATGTCTTTTGATTAGCCCATTTAAACAGATACTTATCTGTGACAACTGCACTTGGCGTATCAACAGTCTGCATTTCTTTTTAGCTCCACCCATATGTCACATGGTACCTGGACAAGACGGGAAACTAAATTTAGCTAGGAACTTAGGTTTGACAAATGCAGGATCATGGTTAATTTGCCAAGCCAAGTTCACTTCCCAGTGGAAAAGCACTAAAAGTTTAGGGTGAGTAATATGACCCTGTCCTAATGTGTTTCTTTGACTTTTCCCTCTCTCCCTTTGGCCTTTCTGCCTTCTCTAATTTGTTGTCGCTTTCTTAATTAATGATTTTTTTTCTTCACGGCTGTTGAGGGGTTGTTTATATCAAGTGTGATTAAGTCACATGGTTAGGGGAAAGAAAAAAGGAAGGAAAAAAGGAAAGAAAATAATGTGCAAATGGCAGGTTTGGTGGACAGGGTCACCTTCACGTGTATGAAAACGCTTAATTTTGCTCCACCAGGGAAATTACCGTGGCAGATTAAATGGTGCCCGTCCACCCTGTCTGAGTCCATACATTACCCTCAGCACAATGCCGACAGAGCAAAAGCATGAGAAATGCAATTGTGACACATTCTGTTGCTAGCTGGAAACTTCTGAGGTATGGGAATAGAGTGGCACTGAATCCCATCTCAGAAATGTTTTAATACAGCTAAGATTCTTTCTCCTGCTTGAAAATAATGATTTAAAGTCCCTCCAGGCTTTACACCTTCCTCATAATACCAGCTCTCCCCTGAATAAGTACCTGCCCATGTATTTCAGTGCATTATGCAAACCAAAATTGGCCACAGTGCCCTCTATCCTCTCTCTCCACCTTGTAATAGCACCCTAATTGATATTCTGCTTCATGCAGCAGGCATTTCCTTATTCAAATGCTCTCTGGCCCAAGGTCAGTGACGCCGGAGTCGTGGTCGTGTCCTTCCTCGTGACGCTCCGTTTCTCTCGCCTTAGCTGCTCCAGCGCGTTGACTTGGCACCACCACTGATCTTTGTCATGGTGCAGAGAGATTAAGCAGACAATCAACCTCAGAGTGCTCGGTAATCATTCCAGTACGCAGCGTGGCCCGACCCCTGATGGGGGATCGACCCCTCTTTCATAGACAAACCACTGCCAAACTTCATGCTATTTTTATGCAGTTACAATTCGTTTTCCTGCTCAAAAAAATGAATTAATATCTCTCAGGGCCTCAAACCTTTATTATAATACCACATCTCCCACACTGACCTCTGACCAAGGACTGTATTCACCAAACCTGCTTCAGTATAAGTACTGAGCAATGATCTTATTGGGGGCGGGGGCTGATTGGTAAACACTAGGCCTGAATTCTTATCTGAATTGCTGGAAATGTAGACTTCTTTTGAGTCACACTTATACTTTGATATTCTTATTAAAATTGCAACAAAAAATGCTCCACCCACAACTCACAGACTGTACAGCATATTATACACCTAGCTACAACTTGTTGTAGATTCTGGTCAAATCTGGCAGAAATTATTGAGCCAACATTGTGTTTACACCTATAACATACTATGACACTTCAGTTTTAAGAAACCTTAAATACACTCACCAGCTATTTTACACATGTACACCTGCTCATTCATGCAGTTATCCAATCAGCCAATCATGTGGCAGCAGCACAAAATCATGTAGATACGGATCAAGAGCTTCAGCTAATGGAACGGGGAAAAATGTGATCCAATTTGCTTTGACCGTGGCATGGTTGGTTGTTCCAGACAGGCCGATTTGAGTATTTCAGAAATTGGGATCTCCTGGGATTTCCATACACAATAGTTTCTAGGGATTACACAAAGTGGTGTGTGTGTGTGTGTGTGTGTGTGTATGTG
>CM040975.1:28175690-28188309 GCA_022985145.1 Pangasius djambal | reverse complement strand
GCTTCACATTTTTAAACTGTCACTGACACAAAAATAGACATCATTAAAAACTTTACATAACTAAAATTGGTGCAAAAACTCTCAGAACACCCAGAAACACTGGGTGTTGGATTATTTTTAACCAAAAGCTTTAAATAACATTCTACCAACCTGAAAGCCATAGCCAGACACCCCACTAACAGGAAGCATTCAGTATTTGTCAACGTATTTCACAGATCCTAACGCTGTAACCTTACAAAATTAATGTTCCTTCAATGTTCTGAAAACATGTAAAAAAAAATTTTCACAACTTTATTCACACAACGGCCCTCAATAAGCTGGGTACAAACAGATTTATCATAAATTGTCTGTTAAAATTACAATTTAAATTAGAATTTGTTATTCATGACAATCCCATAATTTTGGAAAAACATTTGTAACCTGATCGTATAAAAAATAGCCATAAGCCTTAAACAAAATGCCTCAGCTGATGGAAAATTTAGCACTTGTTTATTATTCTTAATATTATATATTATTAAATATTTTATTGGCATAGATGTGAGTCAAAATAACTTCCACTTCTGTCTTGCAGCCTTTTCCTTCATCATTCATTTTCTTCTTCCAGCTGTCTGTGCACTTGACCTTTTATGGAGTTTTGGGGGCGTCATTAAATGCAAATGAGCCGTGTTAAATGCAAATGAGCGCGTGCTGTGCACTTCACAGGTGATTAACATACACCAGTGAGTACAAAGAAAATCAGCATTTCTGAAAATTTTGTAAATCTGGTGCACAACTTTAGTTTGGTTTGGCTTACGCAAACATTTAGACACAACTTTATTAAAAAAATTATAAACGAGGCCCAATGTTCCCAGTTAGACAATAACTAGCATTATAAAAACATTGTGTTGACATAAGTACAACTTAAGTGTTGCAAAAAAAAAAAAAATGTAAAAACATTTAACAGCTCATAGGTTCAAAATATGCTCAGCTAAACTGAAAATTGTTGGTGGGTAGCTGGCTAGTAGAGAACTGTAGGAGAACATTAATATTAGTCAGTGTTAGGGCCTAACGTTCACACAACATTCCCAGTAAGACTAAACTTGACATTATGGAACTATTCGAATTAAGGTTTCTATGTTGTACGAGTGTTTAATGGTTTACATAAAAGTTATGTAAAAAATCTTCTAAGGGCATCTAGATTGAACACACTAGATAGAAACCAAACAAGTGCAAGCTTCCGAGACTGTTCCTGCTGATGAAAAGCTGTAATGCAGGCAGGTCCTGCACATGCCTCTCTTACACAGGGACACACTGACATTGATGTTGAAAAATCCCTAGGGGTTTCTAACAAAACACCATTTCCTAAGCCTGACCGCTGTTGCCTTTTTTTTGCTGATGGGTTGGAGGTTTGTTTGTCGATTTGCTCTTATGCTTTTCATTTCCTTTGGGCACCAGATTGAATTAATTTTGATAGACACCACAACGGCACACATGAGGAAACGAGGAGATTGCGCAAAATTTCAATACTTTCGCAATTATAGCTCTATAAACATGGAGAGAGGGAGAGAGAGAGAGAGAGAGAGGGGAAAAATCACTTTCAGGATCATCACTGTTTTCTCTTGTGTCAGGGGCACAGGGATTATAATGTGCTTCATTTATACATTTTCTCCAACTTAACAGATGAGTGAGTAGATTCTGTTTACTGTTGGACGTCTCTCTTTTCCTCTCTCTCTCACTCACACACACACACACGAGTTTGGGTTTACATAAGATATGCAAGTCTGACTAGCCTAAAGTAAATGTTAAAGCCTGTGTGTTAACAAAAGCCCATTTTCTGTGTTTTCTCTCAGTAACCGGATCAGTCCTGCACCATCCCTCCCCTCCCATTATCCCCTCCCCTTTAATTAAGTCTTGGCTCACTGTTCTGCATCCCAGCATTCCTGCTGCTGTGGCTATTACAGCTCACCGTATGGAGTGCTGTGGCTGCCAGAGGCCCTGCTGGCACGACTCACCTGGGGCAAATGAGGCCGCTTGATCATACCCACTCTCGCCTCGGGTGCCTGTGTGATGTTGAAGAGCGCCTGCAGGGCACTCAGTGCCGCCTTTCTCTTTGCCAGCTTCTTGCTGCAGCCTGTGCCCTCGAATATTCTGCCGTCCACCAGCACGGCCATCACAAAGCAGCGGCGAGCGCGTCTGCCCTGGGCGCTCTGGCACAGGCAGGCGTAACGCGCTCCCGGCCGCAGATTATTCAGCAGCACTACGGGGCTTGGTGGAGGAGGCGGTTCAGGTGTTGGTGGAGGTGTGGAAAAGTGGGCGTCACCTTGCCTCGCTTGTACCACCATCAAGTCCAGCGTGTGGCGCAATCGGAGGGCGCTAGAGAGCAGCTCAGACTTGGCTGAACGAAAACCGTCCGGTTCAAAACCTTTAAACAGCGTTTCAGGGAAGTCCGAAAGGTCAGAGGTGAAGTCCGTGGTGGGATTAGATACTCCTCCCATGGCTGAGTGAGCCTGAGCGGCGTTGGGGAACTGCACAAAGGAGCTGAGCGCTAACTCAGCTGCCCTCATCTTGGCCTTTTTCTTAGTAGGGCCCGTTCCCTCGAAGGTGAGCCCGTTGACGTCGACGGCGATGGAGAAGAGTGGAGCGTGTACTGGGCCCGTCTGAGACACGGTGCGGTACTGCAGACCCGGACGCAGCTCGTTCAGCTGCACCACGGCATTCTTCGGTGTGTCTGACCATGAGGACCTTCTGCAACACACTCGCAGCTCACATACACGTCCGTTGTTGTCCTCCTCTAATGGACGCTTCCGTTTCAGAGTGCCCGTGCTGCTCCGGGACGAATCGGACAGGAAGAAGGACGGACGATCTGATGTCATGATTGTGCGGTCCTCAAAGTTCCCTGTGTTCCAGTTCTCTTTGACCTCCGTACTGCTGGTACCTGATAGAAGACAAAACATATATGCCAAACTGAAGTACAGAAACACAGAGGCATGGAACCCATTATTTAGAGTAAAATTTAAAATTAAATTAATAGTAAGGCTTTTGCACATGATATAGGATGCATTTTATTCAACAGATGGTGCAATGATATCGTATTGTGCAGGAGGGTCTGCTATCTAAAAAAGACCCCTTTTGTGGTAAAAGAACAATAATTTAATGTCACAGATCCTTGAAAATAGACAAGCAGTAACTGCAATGCTTTAGTTATTTTTTACATTATTTTAATTATTGTATTTTTATTCTATTTTTTTTTTTACACAGCTTCTTATATATTTTAGATTTGTGATTTAATTTAATTTTTTTACTAGTTCATTATTATTATTATTATTATTATTATTAAAAATATGTTCATATACTGTGAAATATACCTTCTATACTGATCAATTATGTACACATAATATTTTTAGCTTTGCTTATATCCACCCATCCATCCATCCATCCATATATATAAAATTTCAGATTTTTGAATACCCTCCATTCAAGGGTACATCTCTTATTCCTTTAGAATGTATCTTGTATCTTTCACCTCAAAATATGAATATAACGTAGATTTTGGTTTTTTTTTTTTTTTTTTAAAGACCTCTGATGCACCTTTATCCTAGAAGATAATTAAATGTACACCACATACACCTTCCCAGGTAATAGATCCACACTAAAGCTACAAAAGATGTACCTTTCAAGGTGTCACCATAGCGACAAGAAAAAGTTTAATATGTCACTTTTATTTCCCAGCTTGCAGGTCTGCATCATTGTGAGCAAATTCCAGTGAAGCCAAGTGTAACTTTGACTCAGATCTACACCACAATTCTTTATAGACATGAAATGTTACAGCAGGATGTCATGCTACCACCACGACAAAAAAAAAACAAAAAAAAACATGAATACACCAGCTACAACGGCAGCAGTAGCATCATTTATAAAGTCAGGTGTAAATGGGTGTGATGTCTCCATTTCCTCTCCTCTCTGGTGCCTCATCTTTGACTTAGAAGAAAAACCTGTCAGATGAAATGCAATGATATAATAATAACAATAATAATAATAATAACAATAACAAAAGAAAAAAGCTCAAGTAGCAGCTCCTGAAAGCTCCCTGTGAGCGTGGCTCTTATTTAAGTGTTTTAAAATCCATGGACAAATCCTCCCAAATGGGGAAATTATCTGCTAAATCGCCTCTGTAATCTGCCTCAAAATTGCCTCAGGGTTCATGCTTAAAGTGGGTGCGATTTGTCTCCGGTATTCAATGCAAAGCAGCAATCCCTGTCATAATGGAGGAGAGCACACACTGTTCCTGAGTTTGAGAGAGAAAGAAAAAGACTCGGTTTCATATTAACGCTTTCTAGACAAGCTTCCACAGCCTGCTCCACTGTGCTTCACTCTTCTAATGCAAATACTTCACACTTCACACTGACACACTACACACACTATGATACACACCTGAAAACATGGTGGTGGTCTACAGGTCAGCGTATTTTGTATTCATATTCAGTATTGTACTTACTTAGCGTGTCTTCGTCTTCTGTGCTGCTCGGACCTGGACTCATATACTTGAAAGGGACAATCAGTGCAGACAGCATGCTGCTCACTTTTTCTGTAACACACACACACACACACACACACACACACACACACACACACACACACACACACACACAATCATGTGAACTGAACCTGGGCTGGAGAACCAACTAACTAAAAGAACCAAAAGAACATGCATAAACTTCTTACCAAGTGAGGGTCTGAGTTTGTGGCTTTATCTTTTTAGAGGATTTTTTTTTTTACATGAATAAGGAATAAAACACTATGTGACATGCTGTAAAAATAAAATAATCCACAACAGCGTGGTGCAATGTGGCCTGACGTGAAGCTGAGTTACCGTTACCACCCCGATGTTGAGTATTTTCCAATAGTGCGTCCTTTTATACCACAGCAGTTTGCCAATCATTACAATTTTCTATTGAATAAACACTGATACATCATATACATCTTTATCTCTGCTTAGAGTTACATTAAATGTTATGGAATGTCCGTGTAATTCCTGTTTTATATTAAACCACCTATAATCAGCCATTCTCTCACTTTCTCTTGAAGTAAATAAGACAAAAAAAAATGCAGACTGTTAGCGAGAAGCTTCACATGTAATGTTCTCCGTGATGAAAACTATCACATGGAGGGAAACTGCCCTAACCCTGACTGTTACAAAACACTGACACTGCAAACCCGTTCCAAAAAACGTTAAATTAAACGTCTCCTCTCAGAAGACTTCAAAACTGATTATACATCCATCCATTTTCTGTACCGCTTACAGCGAGCCTGGAGCCTATCCCAGGGGACTCGGGGCACCAGGTGGGGGACACCCGGGACGCGGTGCCAATCCATCACAGGGCACAACTGCGCACACACTCATACACCCATTCACTTACTATGGACAATTTAGCCTACAACGCATGTCTTTGGACTGGGGGAGGAAACCGAAATGCCCAGAGGAAACCGAAATACCCAGAGGAAACCTGCAAAGCACGGGGAGAACATGCAAACTCCACGCACACAGGGCGAGGCGGGAATCGAAGCCCCAACCCTGGAGGTGCGGAAACACTATGCACATTATAATCCATTCATTACAAGAGTTAGAGTATGTAGAGCGTCCAACATACAAGTCCCTGTGAAAGTTGTTTCTATGGCAAAAAAAAAAGTGATGAGCACACTACTATAAACCTGTGATTTGCTTTGCAACGGGAACTACTGTCAGAGCTGCTGTTATAGAAGATTAATCCACACCTTCTGACCAATCAGAGTCACGAATTCAACTCAACAGCACTGTGGAGTAAATAATGACAAAACAGTGTTTTATCATTTGGTCAGACGTCTGATTCAGGTGTCTGAGTTTCTGTTTTGTCTAGCGATGAATTCAAGATTATAATATTAAATAGATGAGTCTTGGAGAAAAGGAAGAAAAAGAAAAAAAAGCCTTTTGTTCAACTTGATCACGTCATTATGTTATTAATGCTATTGATCTGGTAACACTGGGAAAAAAGGGAATGTGTAGTCGGTCAGATTTAAGATAATATATTATGTATAGTTTACATAAAATGATTAAGTTTGTCATCAAAACATAATTTCACTGCTTGTACTAAGTTTTAATTGAAACAAGTTCCTAACTACTATTGAATTATGTACAGTGAGCATGAGCAATTCACGCAGTATCAACGTAAACCAATTGCGCTATGAAATTTCACGAGGATGTTTAGCATTAAATTAACATGATTAGCTTGAGTGTAGTAGAATAGTGTAGCAGTAATGTGGAGAACACCAGTGACCTGCGATCGATCCTCAGCTCAGGTGAGAGCATGGGGTTTGATTTTATTCAGGGATTTGAAACTACACACTCAAATCATGTTTAATTAATACGAAAACAAATTGCGTTAATGTAACTCAGTTCAATCGTGGAACCGCTGTACACGACTCAAATCAGTTAAATTCAGTGAGCTTTTTTTTTTCCTCCAGAGTAGCTTCATCATGGGTGCTAGCTAACATAAGTCTACATATATTTATAGCTTTATTCAGCTAACTAAATATCCATCACTCACTTTATCCATTTCATGTTACACAACTAGAAATGACAAATTTACACTGAGTATACTGTGTGTACATGCATAAAAATTGTTTCCTAAAAAAAAGTTTGACATTATTAATAATTCCTCCAACACGATTACACGCCCCTTATGTAACATGATAATCGGGAAAATCCAGTCAATAATAAATCATTAATACAGTTTATTTTGAAATTCATAATTTCATCATTGCATCATGCCAAGCTGCAATAAAAAAAAAAAAATTAAATAAATAAATATTATTTTTTAAACATGGCGATGCTTTGTGTTTACAGAACAAAATGAAAGATAACTGAATAATAATTTAGAATTAAAATACAACTATTTTAATGGCATCGTAATGCTTTTTAAACCTACACTGTTCGCTTACGTACACTCTAACAATACAATCATTGCGAAACATTTCTCAAAATCCGATAACAGTTTGAAATTGATGTGATATATCTTACGATGCCTTTTAAACGGACTTTTAAATAACCTTGTAACTGCTGAAAGCAGATGATGATTGTATTATTAGTGTACATGTAAATGCACTTACTGTTTGTCCAAAAAGCATTTAGATGTCATTACAATTCAGTCTCCGAGAGATTAAGCTTTGTTTCCATCTAAATATCAAATTACATATCGGGAAATAGGATTCATTATATGGGTCCACATTCCTCTCTGTCTATAAACAACGGCAAAATGTATTTGGCAATTTATCGTGGAAATGGACATTCAGGAACAGCAATTACCATATGCACACTGTATGTACACATCTAGCAATTCCATTATTTACTCCGAGAACGCATTTCCATCACTGTTTAATACCGAGCGCTGGAGAGGACACTTTTTTTTTCCTGTTTAAGAAAGCCACTTACCGATAACCAAACATTGCTGAGAGTTTCCTTTCCCTTCCTCTTGAAGATGTGTGGATTTGTTTGTCTTTGTGTGTGTGTGTGTGTGTGTGTGTGTGTGTGTGTGTGTGTGTGTGTGTGTGTGTGTGTGTGTGTGTGTGTGTGTGTGTTGTTTACTCTGGAGCTTCCTATTAGAGACATGAGTTCAGGGAGGAGTGAGAGAGACTGACAGAGGAGCCGGGCGCCATAATTACATCCCTCCTCGACCCGCCGCGGCCTAATGATCAACAGCTCTAAAGATCTGACATGAAGCTGTGAGGATGAAGAGAGAGGAAGAGGAGAAGGAGCGAGAGAATGAGAGAGAGACTCTCTCTTTCTCTCTCTCTCTCTCTCTCTCTCTCTGTCTCTCACACACACACACCATCCTTATAGGACCTCATCATCATTTCCCATAGCTAAAGTAAGACACACTGCTGCTGTTCATTGATTATAAAAGAAGAGTAAAAACTGACAAGCAAAAAATGTTATTGAAATGTATATACAGGAAATATTTAGATGTAAACATTCATGTAAAAATTATTATTATTATTATTATTATTAATAATAATAATAATAATAATAATTTATTTGACTTTTAAACACATCTAGATGACGGTCTAGAGATCTGAGATTGTTTTAAATGGATTAATAAATCAATTTGTATTGTTTACATAATAGATTTTTATAATCCTTGCTATAAAATTAGTGATGGGATACTTACTTATTTTACTTTAAGGGAATTTATGAGGTCACTAAAGAAAAAAAGGTTGAGAACCCCTGGTGTAGTGTAACTCGGCTAGTTAACATAAGCTCAAGTTCCAGAGCTAGAATGAAATTATTTTTCTGAACACGTTTTGCAGTGAACATGATTCTAGTTATAGACTGTTTTGTGTTTGTTAGCTATGCTGGTAGCGTACATTTAGTTAACGTTTAACAGCGTACAGTTTTAGAGAAAGGAAGTCAAATCATATCTTTTATAATGACACCATTTCAAGACAACAGTCCAATTTGACTTTGGTAGCTTGGAGTCTTTGGCTGAACTGTAGCACCAAAATGGCTGTTCATGTGAGTGAGCTCCCCCTGCACATACCCCGACCAAACGGAGGCAACAGAGAAAGATCGAGAGCGAGAGAGAGAGAGAGAGAGAGAGAGAGAGAGAGGAAAAAACACTATCTGAAGCTGTGTCACCTATCAGAAACCTTAAGAAATCCTTCCCGCTTGACTGAAACGTGACTGTGCCAAGGCAGCAGGGATTCTGACAACTTGTGTTGAGTGAGATAAGGAACGAGAATCCAATTATTTCTCCTTACCAAGCTGTAGTCAGGATGCTCTCTCTCTCTCTCTCCCCTTTTCCATCAGAACTGAAAAAAGATTTCTAGGTCAAACACAGAACAGCTAAAATGGCGAATGTCAGCAAGTGGAAGCGAAGATACAGCGCTTCCATTGTTCTCGTCTTCTGTGTCACTTCCTGAATGACGACTGCTGGAGACAGGACGTGAATAAGTAATGGACGGTGCTATCAACATCATCTACCAATCACTCCCAAAGTGCTGAAACATTCTTTCAGCATCAATCATGGGTTTGAGCGATGATCCTGAGGTGTACCGAACTTCATCCTGAAGGTTTCAATGAGCCCGGTTAATGAGCTAATATAAACCCCATCTGTTGATAGATTTTATAACAATTGCCATATTTTAAAATACAAGTCCCATCCGAGGTCATCCCTGTACCATCGGCCTCTTCAGTTAATTCACCTGTTTCTCTTTAACTGGAAGTGTATTTACTCACGTTGGTGTGCTAGACTTTTGTCTGAATTCATTCTCTATTTATATAAAGTGCCCTATTTCAAGTCTCAGCCCCATTGTAGCGTTATCAAAATCCTAAGTGGACAATTATATTACGTGAATAGTTTATTATAAATACTACTTCATAAATCCATTATAGACTATTTTCTCTCCATTTTCACTTTAATTTCTCTCTGATTTGACCAATTCCCACCCACTAGCTAGCTCTCCTCTACCATACAACAGCTATTGACCGTGGCGTGTGAATTCCAACACATGCTTCCTCCAAGACACGTAAAGCCAGACAGCTGCATCTTTTCAAACCGCTGCTAATGCTACATCACACAGAGGAAAGCGCCCTCTTCTATCTGCCCTCTTCCTCATACATGAGCTCAAAGACATCCACGATTGGCTAGTGTCACTGTGACTGACAGGGGAGAGCGAGTGCGTCATCCCTCCCACCCTGAAAACACGGCCCGTTTTGTTCTCTTGGAGTTCTGGTCACAAATGTCTACGGCACTGTCAGGATTTGAACTTGTGATCTGCGGGGAAAAGGGTGAAAGCTTTTCTGTCGCTTCCCTCAGGAGCCTAGTGTACTCTACTGATAGGAACTCAGGCGCTTTCCAGTGAGTCAGATCATTTGACTCAGCTCACCAACAAGAGGCGACTCTTTCGGCTCCCAAATGACTCACTGCCATTTTGTTCTAAAACTAGACTAGAAATATTTAGACTAGCAAGAAATGTTTATATTTTTAATAAATTTCAGTGTTATATCTAATCATACACATGGCTGCATGGACAGAAGATGAAATGAAATTAACCGAGGGATTTTTTTAATTAACAAAAGCAACATCAAACGTTACCCAGAAAAAGTACTTAGTAAAGATGATTGAATTTATATTAATAAACAGTTCAGATGTTGAAAATTTTTTATTTTTTTTAATTAAATTTCACTGCAAGTGTACACAGAATAGAAGGGGAAAAAAATGCTCATATACTGCATGAGTTGGCTCTCAAAGTTCAAATAAAAGAGCCGGATCGAAGAACCAACAAGTTTTTGGCAAATGACTCGTTACGCATCACTACAGTACGATCGATGCAACTAACACCCACTAAAAAGTACCACAAGATAGTTTATTTCTTTCAGTTTGCATGTTCAGATTGAAATTTGCTTGAGAATGAGGTGTGTGTGTGTGTGTGTGTGTGTGTGTGTGGGGACGGAGTACAAATAAGAAATGGAAGGAATTTGTTTGAAGAAAAAAAACCCTAAAATGATTAATTAAATAAATAAATAGAGCCCAGCTCATAAAAATTCATGTTAGGAAAAGGTTGTTAAAGGCCGATGTGTAATTGCAGCTCCAGTCTCAGCATGACTACAGGATGGCGCAGAATCTGGACGCACTCCTTCCAACAGCTGTTTCCTGATATTCGAGAATGTTACAGACACTTTCATAGAAATCACGGTGTAGGCAGGAGACGGTTCGCGCTGCCGAACTCCGCAAGAGAGCTGTTTCATTTGTAACTGCAAACATTCCACCGGATGCTGTTGTTAAACGCTAATGAAATGCAAGATAAATATTTCAGCAATGTCTAACACGTACAGGGAAGACGTTTCAGGGGGAAAAAAAAAAAATGTTTTCTCTAGAAAAAAAAAAAAAGTTAGACACACGTGAAAGGAATGTTTTCGTCAGACTGTGTTGGAGTATTGATCAAGCAAGCTGAAAAGAAAAAAAAAAAAAAAAGAAGCAAAGAATTGGTAAAATCCCAGGACTGTAAATGACAGGACTCCGGAGTTTGTGTAAATTTACGTACTAATGTGAACCTCGATTGATTGGCTTCAAAACATATAATTATCTCGAGTTACTGCAATTTCATACACAGATTATGCGGTCAGGTTTGAATCACTTTGCTCCCATGAATTTACTAAACATTTTGATGGAAATGTTTTGAAAAAAAAAAAGCAACCTTAAAGAAACATAAATCCATAAAATTCCTAATGAGCCAAATAAAAGTAATGGCACCCTATAAACGTTAACGTGTATCTCTGGGAGCCGATGCACTGCAGTGGCTGAGCTGCATTACTCTAAGATTTAGCGTGCGTCGCTCTTAGGAGGAGCTCGGTCACTGTTTATTCACCATTTTGTCCTTTCAGTTCTCTGTGAGCTTTAATTTTAGGGGGTTCTGTGGGTGTGACTAAATGTAAGTCAACTGTGATTTATCTGAAGGTGATTAGTAATTTACAGCTGATTGGCATTCATCGACATATGCACGTGAGGATGAGGAAAAATCAGCATCTGACAGGTATTATTAGTTCGGTTTGATCTATGAAAACATTTACACACAACTTTACTAAATGACTGATAAATGAGGCTCAATCGCCATTGTGAACAAGTGTTGTTATATAAAGGAAATTAAATTGCATTAAAAGACAAATAAACCCACACAGACACACACACAGAGACACACACAGAGACACACACACACACACACCCCATTTATCAGCTGTTATGGACAGTTTTCCCCGAGGCCTTTAAGCTCTGCTGTCTAACTGCCCACTGAGTCCAACAAGACAAACTGCTCCGGATATTCTGCCTGAAGATCACGCCACGGAGGAGGATGGTCACATATGCCATAAATATATAAATATATAAATATATCTCCTTATTCTCACCAGGCAATACGAAATGAAAAAGCCATTAAGACCTGGTGGGTGGTCAATTTCAATGCAGAGAGACAAGAAGAAGAGAGGTTAAAAAGAGAGGAGGGGCCAGACATGATATTGAAGCAGGCAGTGGATGAAATCATTGATTCTTCCCCTCCAACCCACCACTCTCTCCATCATAAATGAAGCAGCGGTGAAGTGGCAGTTGAGGAAGTCTTCATTATCTTGTAGCCGTGTTTAGAATCTCAAAAACGTCTGTCAGGTTACCAAAGGTGCACTCGGAATAAACTTTTCTCACATCTTGACTGCTACGTGCACACTCCATCATAACGTACTTGTGTCACTGTATTTTTTTTATATATATATATTTCTATATAAATAAAATGACATTGAATTTGTCAAATACATGAACAGCCAGTAACCAAAACTTGAAAACTTGATTGCCTTGATATAAAGGCAATATGAAATAATATCAATATAATCATAAATTATATAACGATATGTCAGAAATCATATCATGAGCATATATCATGAGAATAAAATAACAGTCGCAAACTCTGGAAAAAAAAAAAAGCTGATAAAGTTTTGTACTATCTTAAATTGCTAAATATTTTTGAAAAAACAAAACAAAAAAATAATAATAATTCTTTTTTTTTTTTTAAACAAAGTTTTCCCCTAATTTTCACTGTTATTTTATTATTATTTATTTCACTG
>CM040975.1:28141631-28164388 GCA_022985145.1 Pangasius djambal | reverse complement strand
TCGCTGGACGATGGTTAGTGAGAAAAGATTATCATTCTCAAAATGAATGGTCTAGTGAATGAAAAAAAAAAAAAAAAACAGCAAAACATGGCTGTTATCACTTATGTTAGAGATCACTGTATATTTTCTCCAATAAAAATTGCCATTTTAACTATGTTAGTAATGTGACATCAGTGCAGCAGACATCCACTGATCACATTACAAATATTTCAGTGTAAACATTTTCAAAAGTGTTTCAGGGTGGAGTTTTCCTTTAAAAATTAAATACAATAATTTCCATTTCATTTTGTTGAAATATACAATATATATGATTTCTTGGGGGGGCCTTGCACATCCAGGGTTGGGGGCTTGTGTGTGACTGTGCCCTGCGATGGGTTGGCAGCCCGTTCAGGGTGTCCCCCACCTTGTGCCCCGAGTTCCCTGGGATAGGCTCCAGGCTCCTCGCAACCCTGTGTAGGATAAGCGGGACAGATGGATAGATATGGTTTCTTAACATTTGGCAAATAAAAAGGTATTTTATGCAGAAAAACACAATTTGACCTAAACAGCAGCGATATCTAACTGGTTTTCCCAGACTGCCACACATACAGTTTTCATCACACCAGTGACCCAGTTCTCGATCCTTGCTGTAGGGGAGACCGGGAATGTCTAATTTGACAAAAACGGTGTGTAATTCTTGCTGCGTAATGAAAAAACCTCATTAAATTTAATAACTCAAGCAGTGTCCAGAGGCTCCGCACGTCGCCAGTGCTATATTTTCACTCATGTATTTCTGTCTATAAAGACTAAAACTGGTAATAAGTTCTAGATTAGATACTTATACAATCATTTTTCTTGATTGTTGACACAGCTTGAGAACTGTAAGAAGCCTGCAGTTTTACCTTCCACACTCTCTGTGACAAAGTTCAGGACTTATTTCAGAGGCCAAGGTTTGTGATGAACATAGCAGGGTCGTGTCTTAACAAGGCCCCTATTCCCCATCTCATTCGCCCTCATTAATCTGAGCACCAGGCTAAAGGAGGGAATACCCGGTGTGGCCTTGAGGTGTGGCGTTTTAACAGATGACTTCACACTAGTGAGAAAGGGGCATGTAGGGTGTTCTTAGTTTTGCCTCCTGGACCCAATGATTCCAATTTTGGTGTCACTGAAAGCAGCGATTCATCACCGGCCGTATTACTTAGTGCGGCAGGAGGAGGAGGCCATTTATCTCCATCTCTGCCAGGCTGGAGAGAGCAGGGACTGAGGGACCGAGCGCAGTTAGATCAGCTCCTATAAGAGTCTACAGAACACACACGAGCTGCAAGACAGCGTAAATATACAGTAACATGCAGAAGTCCATGAGGAAGCACTGTTTATATTTCAAGACTAGATTCTTTTTTTTAGTACAGGTTAGTGCTTGTTCTTATTTATATATTGAACATCAACTGGTGAGTTAGCATTTGAGCTGTAGCATTTATGATTTTTGACCCTTTGCAATGACGATACAGGAGACACCTGAAAACCACCTGAAAACCACCTGAAAACCAAATTCACCCAGCGGAAAGGAGGAAAGGTTGATTATGTTAGCACTTACTTTGGCCAACTTTATCTAATGCCAACTTTATCTAATTGAACAATGACCTGTAAACTCGCCAAACTCAGTCTTGTGAGCCAAGAAGGCAGGACTCTGGCCTTTTAAGCCAGTTTGAGAGAAAAGAAAAGGGGAAAAAAAAAAAAAAAAAAAACAGAAGCCCTTTTTATTATCTTCAGTCAAACCTGACATTTGCCTTGCTGTTTTCTTACTGTTGCTTGACACAAATCTGTGGAAATATGGTATATAGTCTGCAAAATCACACCAGTTAGAACTAACATATAGGTGATCAGTGTAACTTTACAGTATCACACGATCAGTTGGTCTAAAAGCAACTAAAAAAAAAAAAACCTCTGTCTGGAAAGTTTACCATTTTATACAGTACTGATTCTCAGATCTACAAATAAGTCAAATGAGTAAATCTCTTTCACTACAGTTGTAGACAGTTCATTATTATGTGCTGTTTAATATGGACATGGAGAGGACATGGAGTGGATTTTGATGTGTGTTAATTCAGTAACAATTCTATAAAATAAGCTCAGCTGCCTGCTTATAACTCTAAACACACTTTTTGGTAAAAGCCTGTTATTTTTTTTCTCTCGGCAGGACTAATGCTCTGTCCTTTGGATCAATCTCTGCCTTCTGGCTCAGTTTAGCAGCTCACATCTACCAATAAATAAATAAATAAATAAATAAATAAATAAATGAATAATGCTACAACCCAAAATACAAGGAACGGTTGGTTTACTTCATGCAGATGAGTCAATTCCGAGTCGAATCATTTACTCCCTGCAATCGAATCAATCGAATAATTTACTCAGATAACTGTGTATGCACGGTTTGGGGCATGGGTCCATTTAAATAGCAGTTTCTCAGGAATCAAAATTTGGTGTACTGAATCATTCTGATGACTAGGTTGTTTAAAACCATGGTGTTTCACAGTGTAATCACTGACCTACCATCACAAAACCTAAATATTATGTTAATCTTTGGTCTCGTTAGTATTCTGTGTAACAAGAACTGAGCACTGGGTGTGCCATTTGAGAAAGGTGCTTGGACCCCGTGAATTGCTGCTTGCAGGTATATTTATTATTATTATTATTATTATTATTATTATTATTATTATTACTACTACTACAACTGATGAACTAAATCCAGACCTTAGCCTTTCAGACCTTCCTGCATGTCTCATTACTCAGTAAGAACAAGCCATTTCTACAGTAGACCACATGATTAGCATGAGGAATGTGATCCAAAGCAATAGCTTTTCACACATTTCATGGTCTGGCTTGAAGTGAAATTGTTATTCTCACCACCATTGTGCTCTCACCCTCCTTTGAAATATGTTCCTCTGAAGCGATAACTGTGCTTAATTAAATTAGAAAAAAAAGGGACAATATTAGCACCCTGCTGCGTGCGTGCTGGATGACAGTCTCAGACGAGTCTCGGAGGTGAGATAGCCGTGTCTGCAGGGCAGGTCCATGACACACAGGCTGTGAGTGTGTAAATGAAGGTGTGTGTAGACAGGAGGCGTCTCTAGGATGCAAAACAATTTCACGCGTCCCATGGGAGCAGAGCTAGTGGAGCTGGTGGCGACGTGTGTGTGTGTGTATGTGTGAGAGGTTATGGCCCCTTCAAGCACTTCAATTAGCATTTGGTTTCACTTTGCTGCTCTCCGCGGCAGCAGGCGTGAAAAACCAAACGCGCACTCATGCTACAGCATTTGAAGCGTACTCCATCTCATGCTGTCGTGACACAAAGGGAGGGCCGACCCAGTTTCTCAGAGTCAGCGGTTCAGACTTCAGACTCAGGTGAACACTTCAATTAGCCTTAAAGTGTCAAGTGTTTGACCACTGCACAAATCAAATTTCACATTTTTATTTTTGGAGTAGAACAAGAAAGTGCACAAGAGTATCAGTGACCTCAATATGGACAGATCAGTGTGAGGGGGAAAAAATTCAGCATTAGCTTTTAAACCATTAAAATAATCTATGATGGATAATAAATGGGTGTAGTAAGGAATGGAACATGTGGGTGAGTGCTGTTACAGGGATATAATCAATGGTGAAGTGGTGTGATGAAGCGGAGGTACTGTTACCACCCCAGAGTTGAAAATTTTCCCACAACGGTGTGTCAGAAAGTCTCTTATACCATAGCAATATGTCAATAAATGTAATAATTTAGAATAATAAAATACTTTTTTGTAGTTATTAATGTATGACACATGGTACTTTTTTGTATTTTTTGTGGAATGTCCACAAAAGTTCATTCATATCATTCCTTCACCAGCCTCTTGTCTCTCTGTCTCTCGAAGTTAATCCTGAGAACTTTCCGGATTTCTGAATAGGTTACTGTGGTGTAAACATGACTACTATTATTCCGTTTCTGAAAAAGTTCCTGAATTGGTATGTATAATCTAGTCTTTATTTCCATTGAATTTCCATTGAATCCCTAAAAAAATAAAGATGCAATGGAAATGTTTTGCTTTGCAGTTTGTGATGGGTAAGTATTGCTTATTTGGTCATCATCTGGTCCTCAGAAAAAACACCTAACTCAGAAGGGGGAAAAAAAAAAAAAAGAAACTAAGGTCCTGGAATGAAAAATCGTCCCTGGTTTCTCTCCTGAAAACATGCCTAGGGTCTCTAGGTTCTTGAGAGTGTCAGGGGTTCATGTACTAGAAAGTTCCTGAAGCATTCTGAAGCCCTCCTGAAGCTCTTGAAGTTAATGTGTAGGTTCCTGGTTTCCTAAAAGTGGTTCTTGTGGGTAAAAACATTCCCTAAATGTTGGCAAAAGTTATCAGTTAACTGATGAGGTTCACGTGGTGGCGATGTAACTGTAGGTCCCTAAATTCCTAAGTTCCTGATATAAAACAAGCGTTAGTATCACTTATTAGCTTTTCTGGTGCTCAGAAAGTACCTACAGCAGAGAAGAGTCCCAAAAGGTAAGTCCAGGGATGAAAACTGACCCTGGTTTGTCCACTGGAAATACTCCTAGGGTTCCTGAGTTTCTGAGAAGGTTCCTAAGTTTCTGAGAAGGTTCCTGGTTTCTGAGAAGGTTCCTGGTTTTTTAAAAATAGTTCCTGCCATTAAAGAATGTGTAAATTTCATTATGAGGTTCCTGTGATGGAGACATAAGTTCCATAGTTCCTGTAAAGATTTATTGATTCCTGACAATGTTCCTGTAGTAAAAACAGGATTAAAGAATTTGAGTCCCTGGAAAAAGTTCCTGGGTTCTTGGAAAGGTTCTTGCTATATAAATAAACGTCTAAGTTCCTGAGGATTTTTTTGGTTTTTATGAAAAGAGTACTCTGGTGTAAAGATGCCTTTGTTCATGAACAAAGTTCCTGAAAGGGTTCCTGTAGTAGAAACCGGATTAAAGGATGAGTTCCTGGGTTCTTGGGAAGGTTCTTGCCATATAAACATGTCTAAAGTTCCTTTAAGTTTTTATAAAAAGGGTACTGTGGTGTAAACATGCCTACAGGAACAAAGATCCTGTATTAGACTTGTAGCAGTAGACTCGATATTTTAAGAACAGTTTTATTTATAATAAATAAAAAAATACATTTATGCCAAACCCACAATCACAATCATGGTAACGCTTATGCTGTACCTGAACCTGATTATGTCCATATCATCGCTATCAACACGCATACACACTGAAAGACTTCCACAACAACTCGACTTGTTTAGGGCTGCAGAAAAAGTAATTAAGCCAACTGAAGACGGCGCTTGAGAAACAGAAATGCTATCAGTGTTTCCCAGCATGGCAGGCGATGCCCATGGCTTCTCAGCTGAGTATGAGCTGACTGATAAAGCAGACGAGGCCTCCGCTGTGTCGAACTCCTGACACCATGCTGCTCCTCATTAACCTCCGCGCAGATAAGCCTGTTTTAACCACATGTTTGGACGGCCCTGTGCACAGCGGCTCTTTATAGAGGGGGGAAAAATGCATTTTTTAAACATTACAAGAATAAACATTATATTTTTTTAATCGACCCTTGTGACTACTTGAGAGATCAACATTTCAATTATGCCTTTAATTCATGAATGAGTATCCTGGGCCCGATGCTCAGCCTAACAAGGTTAAAAGGGTGCAGATGGGGTCTAATGGGATTCAGGATCATTCTGGAAGTAATTGTTAACATCGTGTTATCGCTTTCTGTCTGCTGCCCCCCACGGTGGCGAAGCATATGCTCGTTAGTGAAGAAGCTCAGGTAGAAGGACACTAATTTTCTGAGCGGTGAGTGTTAGTGGCAGAGTTCCAGCTGTTTGAGGGGAAGGGGAGAGAGAGAGAGAGAGAGAGAGAGAGCACTGCTGCTGAGCAAACACACCGTTTATCAGAGGTAACAGTCACACGCGCAAAGAGAGAGTAAATATTAACTGCCTCTGTGTAGAGATAATTGGCATGAAGTCATTATTTACACACTTATGTTAGTGTTTTAATGGCAGGATCAGATGGGACGCAGGGACCATACAGAATAAACACAGCCTCGCGCGCGCGCGCACACACAAAAACTATACTTTTCATATTTCAACAATGAATCTAAGAAAACATATAAACCATTAAAAAATGTGTTAACTCATTTATCCTCTATCGTTATGATTCAGATCATCTTAACTATGCACAGCACTTTGCTCAACTTCCTGTCGATCACGCAACGTGGAAGTATTTCAGAGGGGTGAATGTGTTCATTAACAGGATTGAGTGAAAGCTGTGGAACTAAAATGTACATTTTGTAAAGTACATTTGCTGTTTTATTAATTATGATTCATTGCAATTAATGTTTTAAGGTACAAAATGTTTTTTAAAAGGTACAAAAGGTGTCTTATCTTTACTTTACCTACATATCTGTAAATGTATTATCAGTGGCACCGCAATGGCGGAATCCCTGTTATATAATATCACTAATTAGGCCAGCCATAGACAATGGGGGGAGAGGGGAAAAAAGAAAAAAAGAAAGAGGGGAAAAAAAAAAAGCAAATATTTATTTGCATGAATGGTCACAAAATTCTGACATACTATTCTGCCTGTCGGTCTCTCGTCCTTCCTCCCTCCCTCTTTCTTTCCATCTGGGTAGAATGGAAAACAAGCCTGCGGAAACACATCACCTGTTCGTGTATTTGGAGACAGAGGAGGCACAAGTGGATGGAACAGCTGGGCTTTCCAACAAATCAGTGATCAAATTCAAGTAAACAAAGTATTAAAATCAGGAAAAAAAACCCAAAACATCATCTTATAAACTCAACTGAAAGGAACTTTACAAACACCTCTGTTGAGACTGCTGAACAAATATACTGAAACATGCAAAAAGTTAGTGATTTTTTCCTAATTAGGGATGCTCTGATCCCAGCTTTTCCATTTTGTTGCTCAGAGTGTCGGCTGTTTTAATAACTAAGCCACTTTCTGTGAACTTGGGTATTTGAGATTCACATCTCAAGTGCTCCACAGAGGATGGGAAAACATGTCAAGTCTGATTTGATCTGATGTAGTGTTTAAGGCCAGTACTTCATATTGAGTCAGGACTCGATATACATAGTCAGAAGAGAATATCTTTATTGTCTCTGTACAATGAAACTGAATGGCGACTTCCTTACTGGATGCTATTAGTATACATTAACAAATCTACAATGCGGCTGATAACAGTGATAAGAGTTGGTTTATAAATATACCAACATAAATAGTGTGTATTCCTGCACGGCAATGCAAACAATGTAAACAACGTAAAAGTAGCTGCATTTTTTTTTTTTTTTTTATAATTGTAGTGCAATAACTTTAGATGTGCAAAGTAACAGCATTATTTAGAACAATACTAGGAGGTTGAGGCAGTTTTCATGTACGTGTGCTCATTTACCCATACTCGACTCTGATACCAACATCTGATACCACATTATAGTTTGTGGTATAATCCTAGCGTACGTTGCTTGAAGAGACAACACAAAATGGCAGCAGTGTGAAATGACTGTGCTTTGCGAAATACAAAATGGCTGTGCTTTCAGAAAATATCAAGAGGAGAAACTTCATAAACTACAAGTAATCTCATGAAATATCTTATACATAAAACTCAGCATGCGAAGTTCATTGCTAGCAGAAAACACTGGCTATGAAAGATAAAATGTCAACCCTAAGTGAGAAAGTGTAAAGGCTTTTACCCACTATGTTATTCTTGACGATCAGCCGCTATCGGTCGCTGACAACGCAGGACCCCAATGCAATGAAGACAATAAAACATGAAACAAAATCTGCTCTTCTCCTTTATGAGCTAATGATCTAAAGAACGAGTCTAGTAGCCTAAGGGCACGAACATGCTAATGTGTGCTTTTCATGGTCACTATTTAAGCCAGGGAAACATAAACAGAGCTAAATAAAACGTTCCGTACCGTCCCTGATTGCTTAATACCGAGTAGGTTACTCAGTACCGGTATCGATAAGTACCAACAGACATGTATCCATAAACTGCATCCCTACAATAGTTGTAAAAGCAAAAGAAAAAGATATTAAGCTCCAACATCAAGTGCAACATAAAGCTAACAGTCCAATAACGAGGAACAAAAGAACAGACCCGAGTTAACAGATTGGAAGACAAAGACCAGACATAGACAAGCAGCTTAATCCTTTCCAGCAACGGCCGCTTCTCTTTTTAACAGGCAGTAGAACTGCTTTAGAAATTAGGCCTTTTTTACATAATTGATACATGCAGCAATGATGACTGGGACAGTAGAACAAAGCCATGAACAGTCTGGGTGTTCACAGGTTTCCAGTCCTCTTGTTATGAGTATAAATATGATTCTGTATGCTCATTCAACCATCAAATGTTCATCTGAACACCTTTATCACAATCCAATTATCAGGTTTCATTTAACAGCCTGTGTTTTCAGTCAAAACAATTGTTTTGGTATAACAGGAGGTTGGAGCATTGTCTGGAATTGCATAGAAGTTGAAATTAGAAACCTGAATCCCCATATTTCCCTAAATGTTAATAAATCACTGACTTACCTCAAGTGTTATTGATCAGACAAGTCATGCTTGGAGTTTGCTTCCTTAGGTTTGCACCAAAGCTCGAAATGAATATCTACAAGAAATGTATACCTACCTCCTCCAAAATCGTTTATCTAAAATCTCTACCTCAAATTTCATTTGCATTTTTCAGCAGTCAAGCAAACCTTCTGATGCTGTTTAAGACACAAGTTAACTGGCTGCAATCTAAAAAAAAAAACATGAACAAAACCTCATAATGTAGCTGAACAGGCGGCCATTTTGGAAAACCAGAGTCACTTACGGCTTTAGTGCAGTTTGGTATCACTACGCCCTCTAGGCCACGCCACCCCAAGCTGGAAGTTATGTGGATGATAATATAGTTCCTATTTAACCCTTTTTTCCAACATGAATTTTGACTTAAATTTGTTATTAAAAAATCAGAATCTTTTATTTTACAATAAACATACAATATTTTACAATGAACATCAGAGGTTGAAGAAAGTATATAAAGTTGTCGGCATGTGTTGATGAGAAAGTGTGAGTGTGAGACAGACTTTCAATGCTACATTAACCTTCTACTTCCAGTAGTCTTGGAAAATGTGTGAAAGTCTTTTGTTTTGTGTGGTTTTTGTCAAATTTCTGTGTTTTTTTTTTTTTTTTTTTTTTTTTAGGAAACCATTTAAACTCAGCGAATCAGAGTTGGTTAATGGAAATTCTTGTGAACCTGCAGTCATGGAATTATGTCCGTTTATCCTCAGGAAGTGCTTTATCCTGGTGGATCTCTAGTCTATCCTAGGACCACTGGGCTGTGGTAGTTCAGTAGATAGGCCATTGGATTTCAGCGTGGAAGGTCCTGAGTTCAAATCCCAACACTGCTAAACTGCTGCTGGGCCCTTGAGCAAGGCCCTTTACACTTAGTTGTATACAAAATTAGATAGATATAAGTTGCTCTGGATAAGGGTGTCTGCCAAATGCCATAAATGGGTATGAGGTGGGACACCAGTTGAATGCAGGGCATCATGTATACACGCATTCACACCTAGGGGGCAATTTAGCATTGCCAATCTACCTACTGGTATGGTTTTGGGAGATGGAGAAAACCAGGGAACCTGGAGTAAACCCACCACACGGGCATGGGGAAAAGATGTGAAAGTGCACAAAGACAGTAACCTGAGCTCAGGATCGAACTCAGTACCCTGCTGTAATTGTGATATGTATAACTGTAAAAATATGTATTTGACCTTTGATCTCCTTGGTAGTGACATAAAAGCAGGCCAGAAAGCTTTTGGAAAAATCAAACCTGCTTTAAGCCGCCATGCTACACACTCCAGCTCAAGCGCTCAGCTGGAAAATATCCCTCGCTTGGCAGCGGGTGGAAAGTTAGCAAGGCCCAGTCATTAAGCTCTGGTAAATACTCATGTGAGCTTTGGAGCCTGAAAGCAGAGCCTGGTGTGGAGCTCGCACTGCTGCCTGGCTCCATTTTGGAGAGCACTGTGTTTGTGTTGAGATAGCAGTGGAAGGCAGGCCGATTTTTTTCCCTGTCCTTGTGCCACGGATTTGAACATATGGGTAAAGCTTTGCAGATAAGACTGGCATTTACCTCTCTGCTTGGGATAGATAACATCCTGTTCATTACTCCGGCTGGGATGGCTTCAATGCTTTCAGACGAACCTTTGCACCGAGACTGTGGCAGAACCCGTGTTCGGCTTGTTGGAAAAGCAGGATAAGACTAATTCTCTGTTCTTCAAGTGGTGTTATTTATAGAAACCATTACCTTGGAAGCTCTTTAAGTGCAGCGTGTGTGCATTGGGGCTAAAGTCCAATTTACTTTTCTACTTAATAGCTAAAACGTGACATTGCAGTAAAAGTTAGTGAGAATATGCTTGTAGTAAACACCTTGTTAATCCAGGTAATTATCATGTCCTGTTTTACTTACTTCGTTAGACTAGTCACTAACACTGATGTAATTAGTTAAGCTTAGTTCACACATGCATGTTTATGGAATTTAACGTAATATAATCAGGAAAGGGGGTGATGTGTGAGAGCAAGCCACATTAAAAATCTGACAAAGACTGAAGCAGGAATGTATGATCATGAGACAATTCCCAGGAAAGTACTGGGTTCATGAGTTAACAGTATATTATGATACGTCAACCATGTTTGAAGTAAGTGATTTAAAACATTAGCACAATGAAGCAACAACAGGAGGAAGAGCCTAAAATAAGTGAAAGTTAAACAGCAAAGAGTGCAGAAATACTTTGTTAGAAGCATCGTACAGTAAAGAATGCGGTCAATAACATTAGCTAACACCTAGAGGACGACGCGAGTTGGGAAAAGAAACAGCTAATAAACTGTTTAAAATGTAAATTCCACCAAAGTTAAGTCAATAGGATGGGTAGTAATGGACGGAAAGACTGTTCATATTTTACACTGGATTGGTTATTCATCATATAAAGTTATGTATCAATGTTTTTATAAGCCAAACTGTACTATAAACTCCCAAATTTACAAATGTTTCTGTAATGCTGATTTTCTTCGTACTCTTGTGAGTATGTCGATGAATGCCAATCAGCCGTAAATTACCAAGCACGTTCACACAAACACAGCAGATTTACATTTCGTGAAGCCCAAAAAGCACCATAAAAGGCAAAGCCCAAAGAGCTGAAAATGACAAAATGACAACTAAAAGAGTTGGCGAAAGAGTGGCATGGTAAACCTTCCAGTAATGCAGCTCAGCCACTGATGTGCATCAGCTACCATAGAAACACACTAACTCTTTTTTTTTTATAGAACACCATTACTTTCATCCGAATTGAATGGCTAGTACTATTTGTCCTTCATTTGAAATTTATGGATTTTTACTGGATTTCTCTCGTTCATTAATATTGATTTTCACACATTTTTTCATTAAATTCAAATCAGAAATAAATTTGCAGCAACTCATCACTAATGATATGATTTGAAGCCGATCAATCGAGGTTCATATTAATGAGTCTCCTTATATGTAAATTTCACCAACTTGTTGGATTCAAAAGTCTTTCCAAACTAACTGTTTTTTTCTTGAATAACATATTTCTCATGGAAATGCTCCTGAGAGTAATGTGCAAATAAATTCATTCATGTCTAGTTTGATAAATGAGACCCATTACCACTAAAGCTACACAGGTTTGGAGTGTAGAAACACTACTATACAAAAAAATACCCTTTATCCCAATTCGTTACCTAACGGAATACCTAAAAGTTACCAAAAATTCAATTACTTTGGTGCTTACCATGTTTTACCAGACATAACCACTGACAACTTAGTAGACTAAAAGATTTAAACGTCGAGCATTTTAAATAAAAGCATCGCAAATAAAACAGCCGTGTCTATTCCTGCACAGCATATATCATTACTGTGCACTGTGTATCACTGCATGTAATATGGATTGAAATGTGACTGAGTGAAAGAGTGCAATAAAAGTTCAACAAATGTTCATAGCCCCTGAAGGGTAAAGCTGCACTCAGTGGTTTGGACTGAATCTTAGCATCAGCGATTGGAGTGTGGTGCTGAAGCTCCCATCGCTGGATCTCTAAAGTGTACAGACTATCAGCAATGTTGCAACATTGTCTGCTGAAAAACATGTCCGATAGAAGTGTACGCAGCCTTCAGCATCACACACAGGTGATAGGTGGGTAGATACAGTGGTAGGGATTTGAGACGACTGAACTGGGTGATAAGCATACAAGTTCTGATATCTAGAATATTTCACACAAGCTATATTTTGTGGTACATCTATCTGTCATCGTTTCAAATCTTGTCGAAACAGAACAAGAATTTATAGAATGGTAGACATAAAATAAAGTAAATAATTCTCCATCTAAATGTAATATTTGCACTAGACAATGGACTTGCAGTGTAAAAGAGAATAGAGAAGTCTTAATTGGGCCTTTTAGTAGGAAGATAAATGACGAGTGTTTGCCTCAGGGAGAAACTTGTTAAGGAATTAAAAAGACAAATGAGGAAATATGAGAGGAGAGTCATTATCTCTGTTCAGTTGTGTCTCTCAAATAAAGTAAACCCCAATTCTGCCTCTTACTAACAATGAACAACGAGTTACTTAATTTTATATCACAGCGCTGTTGAATTCTCAAATTCGGTGGCCACTCTTCAAATAGCAATGAGAGCTTCTTTCATGTTTTTTTTTGTTTTTTGTTTTTAAATTCCATGTGCTTTTGGCTAATATTTCCAAGTGTCTTTGTTTTGGTCCTGTCTCCGCCCCCTATCCCATCATTGGTCTGCTGCCTTATGTGTGCACCTGTTCTGAGTTCATCCCTGAGTAGTTTGTCTTTACATACTGTACGCTTATATGTTAATGTGTTAAGTGTGCATTCCTGTGTTTCCAGTTTTTAACATCGCTTATGCTTTCATTTATGAATTATGGATTATCCTTGTTTTCCACTTGTGATTTGACCCCCACTATGGATTATGCCTATGATACTTGTTTTAGCTCTAATAACCAACAGACTGAGTTTGTGCATTTGTGTCCTGCCTCATGCGCATGCATGCTGATAAATCATCTATAACAGCAGCTCGGACAGTAGTTCCGGCTGCGAGCCAAATCACAAGTTTAAATGAATGCAGTCCTTGTAGTATGTTATTGTTTCTAGGATAATAACTTATGCAAGGACTAGTATACCTGACGCTCCACATAAACATATAAAAAGAAACGTGTATTTGTTGATATGGTAAAGTTTTCTCTAAGGAGATTTTTACTGATCATTTTTTGGAAGGAGTCTCCATTAACAGTGCTTTGTAACAGCCAGTACATTTTCCACCACAGGAATTTATGCTTTGCGGTTTCTCCATAACATGACAGGCTGATTTTTTTTTGTCTTATTAACTTTCAAGAAAGGATGGTGAGGGAATGACTGTTTAAAACGTGACAACAGAAAATAATTTGTCTCCACCAATCAGCCATAACATTAAAACCACCTGCCTAATACTGTGTATTGGGTCCTCCTTGTGCCACCAAAACAGCTCTGACCCATCGAGGCATGGGCTCCACAAGACCTCTGAAGGTGTGCTGTGGTATCTGGCACCAAGACGTTAGCAGCAGAACCTTTAAGTCCTGTAAGTTGTGAGGTGGGGCCTCCACGGATCTGACTTGTTAGTCCTACAGATCCCACAGACGCTTGATCGGATTGAGATCTGTAGAATTCGGAGGCCAAGTCAACATCTTGAACTCTTTGTCATGTTCCTCAAACCATTCCTGAACAATTTCTGCAGTGTGGCAGGCACATTATCCTGCTGAAAGAGGCCAGTGTCATTAGGGAATAACATTGTATCCTGGTGCCATCTCTTCCCCAGGTAAGTGATGCACACGCACCCGGCCGTCCACATGATGTAAAAGAAAACATGATTCATCAGACCAGGCCACCTACTTCCATTGCTCCATGGTCCAGTTCTGATGCTCACAGCAGTGGACAGAGGTCAGCATGGGCACTCTGACTGGTCTGCAGCTGCGCAGCCCCATATGCGTGTTCTGACACCTTTCTATCAAAGCCAGCATTAACTTTTTCAGCAATTTGTGCTACAGTAGCTCTTCTGTGGCTTTGGACCAGACGGGCTAACCTTCGCTCCCCACGTGCATCAATGAGCCTTGAGTGCCCATGACCCTGTCGCCGGTTCACCGGTTGTCCTTCCTTGGACCACTTTTGGTAGGTACTAACCACTGAACATCCTACAACACCTGGCGTTTTGGAGATGCTCTGACCCAGTCGTCTAGCCATCACAATTTGGCCCTTGTCAAAGTCGCTCAGATCCTTATGCTTGTCCATTTTTCAAGCTTCCAGCACATCAACTTCAAGAACGGACTGTTTACTTGCTGCCTCATATATCCCACCCCTTGATAGGTGCCATTTTAACAAGATAATCAATGTTAGTCACTTCACCTGTCAGTGGTTTTAATGTTATGGCTGATCGGTGTAGTTGGATAAAAAGTGCTGTGTTTAATTAATAAAATTTGTAACTGTTGGCAAATTGCTGAGGTATAAAAGAAATTAAAAAACCTGCGCTGTGCTGTTAAAAGAAAATAATCGACTTCTCTGAAGGAACAGTAACTCAGAACGTGTTCAGTTCTCTTTCACAAAATTGAGTCATGTTAAAAAGAAAATATAGCATCAGTACATCACAACAGTAAAACGAGCACTAACGTTTAATGCTGTTTAATGTAATTGATCCAGTGTGGGCTTTATTGTGAGAAGAGCTCTCAGGAACACCTTGAAACTGTCACCTCTCCCTGTCTCAAAAGCAGACCGCTGAAATTGACTGCATGTCTCCCTTGACAATATTATCTCTCAAGCACAGACAAATTGCCTCTTTGTTTAAGAACATGAATACCGCCATAAAAACATTAAAGAAAATCCCATCAACAAAAAGAGCTACGAGTTGCTCTCACAGAGGTGGGGGGCTGTTGCACAGACGATTCCCTTCCCCTTCCTTACCTCCACCTTCCCTCCAATTTCTCAGCTTGGGACGAGATCAAGTGAAGGTTGCGTCGACCTCGTGCATGGCCTACATCCTGATGGGCGAGCTAATTGCATAATTTGTTTTAGAATTAAAGCTTAATAGCGGCTGCTCATCCATCTGCAGCCAAGCTCTCACTCCCTCCTCTTCCGTTTTTTTTTTTTTCCTGGCATTCGTGGAGGCTTTGGAAAATGACTCATCATTACTGAAGAACAAGAAAATCCCACACCATTGAGGCTAACTGTAACCCATTATGATTCAGCATATGAGCTGAAATAGAGTCTTTTTTGGGGGGAGGACATTGCCGCTAACGCTAATATTAACAAGGTTAAATAACCTCTCGTTAATACGACCGGAAGCTACTCGAAACACTTAAACTGAAATACATCAAATTATCACTGATGGATGTAGAATTGCCATGCAACAAGAGCCCATAAAGCATTTAACTACAAATTAATTTCACTTAAAATTGTGTTTGACTGTGGTACAAAACACACTGTCAGGTTCCGCATGTCTCTCACATCTCTCACACCAGGCAATAACACCAGCTCTTCACAATCTAATAAACAAACAGAGTCTCAACATAAAGGCAAAGAAACAGAGGCCAAATAATGTCTGAAAGAGAGAGGAATAAAAAGCCAGCCGGGATTCAGTCTATAGTGTGAGCTAGCTGTCAATCAAACACAATCTGCAGGGTTTTTTTCTGTCTGACATACAGACTAACACAACACACATCATCCAGCTCCAGCCAGCATTATGCTTATGTTAGCTCTAGTAGTTTAATATGCAACAGTCATATATTATTCCATTTTTTTATTTATTTAACTGCAGGCATATACACTGAGTTGCCAGTTTATTGCTTACAACATTTTTATACCTAATAAACCGGCAACTAATAAACTGGCCACTCTGATTTGTTGCCAATTAAATAATATTTGAACAAATGCAAAATTACCAAGTAGCTGCTGCTACATTTATGTAATCTACACTCACATGCAAAAGTTTTCACACCCTTAGCAATGTAATGTATAGGAACAAGACCTTTAGTGTGTTCGGTTTCACAGATGTTTCCTCATTATCATAAGAAACAAAATGGCCAAATATGTAAGATGTAAGTAATAACACATGACAGACTGTGTGGTTATACGAAAATAATCCATGCTGGGGTGGAGTGATATGCCAAGGATCCCAAGGTTAATTTATTAATGAAGGAGACGTCAGTTTAAAGTCAGATTTGTTGTGGAATGTCTATGAGACAAGTTAATTCCAGTTATCGCTTACGTTATAGCTGCTATAAAGAGTCGTTCCTTTACCAGCATAGCTCTCTCTCTCTCTCTCTCTCTCTCTCTCTCTCTCTCTCTCAAAAAACAAAACAAACAAACAAAAAATCTTTACTGGGATAGTGCAAACTCCTGAAGACTTTCCTGTGCTGGGAAACTTTACAAAGCACCGTGACTGTTACAAAGCGCTGCCACTTAGGACTCCTTCCATAAATGTTAATTAAATACCTACTAATAAATAACTTAATCATCTTATATGTTTCTTTGTTAAATATCGTTTTATCTATTTATTATTAGTCACAGATTATGTGGAGCATTCACTGAACGTGTCCTTGTTTATAATGTGCTACTATAAGCACTAATGCAGTGGCAAAGACGAGTCCAAATCCTGGCGCTGCCACTGCAGGGCCCTCGAGCAAGGCCCTTAACTCTCAGCTGCTCAGTTGTATAAAAATGACATAAATGTAAGCTGCTCTGGATAAAGCCATCTGCCAAATGCTGTACATGTATTAGAATGAGCGTGTCAATATAAACTTATCGTTCATGTTACAGCTGGAACTACTGTCCGGGCCTTTCATTTATACACAAATAATGCACATCTTCTAACCAATCAGATTTGAGAATTCAACAACACTGTGATATATTTTAAGCTAATCGTTATGAAACTGTCAAAATGACATCAGTTCGCGTTTTCTCTAATAACTTGTAGCCCACCGTTTGCCATTTTATATCCTCTGAAAAGGTTTTTGCACCCTCCCGTTTGTAGTTTTTGATGCTCCATCCAGAAGTCTGGAGACTGAGAGATAAATCACTTTTCTGTTGGTGTATAAAGCCCTATTTGGACAGGATTCATTTTACACGGGACCAGGAGCAAGTCCATCGTTTGTAGGTTCTTCTTTGTGATTTTATATCTGTCCTGTTCAGTCATGTCAGTATTTGTCTCCAAATTACCACATTACCTACTTTTTTTTTTTCTTTCTGTTTTTGTGCACACTTAATAAATTCCCTATAATAGTACAACCGGCTTCTTGGCTGGTCTCCTGGTTCCTGATTCGGACTTCTGAAAGATTTACAACAACAGTCACAGGTTTACTCAGATTTGTACTTTTCGACTAAGTAACAAACATTTCTAAACAGAACCTTGCACAGTTATGACTGTTACCATCCAGAAATGTTAATATTTTCTCAAATCACATGACTTGACCTCAGTAGCCAATGATCTGTATCCTTGCATTTCTGATGCCATGAGTGTGATGTATTGCTGCTTGCACGGCGCCCGAGGCCACGGTTTTAATTAAAGTCCTACACAACCGCACGAACACAATTTCACAAACGCAATAGGCAAACAACTCATAATGGCCCGTGTCTTTTCTATTATTTGGTAAATAATGGCTGCATGTACAAGCTTCCAGCTGTCAGTGTTCGAATGTAACCTGAGGTTCTCTTTTCTATTATGCGTCATTGAGACATTTTGCGTTCTAACACAATTTTCTCAACTTGAAATGTTGTTTTTTTTTTCAGCCAGACATTTTATTAACTTCCATAACACTTCTTTCTCTCATTTTTCATCTACACCTTGACGCCTCACTATTACGCCACATGCTATTCAAATGCAACGAGCTCCCAAATTCAAGGATGGAAAAAAAAAAAGTCAGCGTGTGTGATTCTGTTCATTAATTATAAATTCCACGGTTGCATCTGCTTTATAACCCTATCGCAGATACCATCTCGATCGCTAATTAAAACCGAACTGTCTAATCACGGACCAAATCACTGCAACAAGCTGTCAAATACGGTGAGAATATGAAGTGCAGGGAGACAGAGACTGGATCAGGAGACATGGATTCAGAGCGATCAGAAGCTTGAATTGCAATAAAATACAGATTTCGAGTATGCACCCTGCTGTGTTCTAGGAAATCTAGAGCTGTGTGAAAGCTGCCTGTGATCGGGTTCTTATCACTTAAATTACTTAAATTTATACCAGCACTGTCGAATACTTCAATCTGATTGGTCGGAAGGTGTCGATTAATTTTATGTAACAGCAGCTGTCAATCAAATCGCAGGTTTAAATTAATGTGCTTGTTCTGATATGTTATCGTTTCTATAGTAACAACTCATTCACTGGGACTTAATCTAAGCCTAGACATAATCTGAGCCTAATGATACATGAGTTAGGGAATTAGTGATACATTACAAAAAACTGCTTCATGATACTTATTTAAAAATCATTGTATTTTTGTTTACAAACAAACAAACAAATAAATAATATATAACAGCAGAAAAAAGCAGAAAATTAAAATCTGTCATTTTATTTTAAAATGTTACAATTTTAAGTATTTAAAAAAAAATCTAATATCAAATCAGCTTCTTCCAGTGTTTCAGTTTGTAATTATATATTTTTAAAAAAATGTAAAGATGACTACTTACAAACTCACACAAATTAAAACGTTTTTTATACCACTGATATGGTTTAGTTTCCTCTAAGGAGAAATGTATTTAATGCTTATTTATGGAAGGAGTCTCCAGTAACAGTTTTCCAAAATTGGGAAATTCTTCAGAACTTACAGCTTTGTGTGTGTGTGTGTGTGTGTGTGTGTGTGTGTGTGTGTGTGTGTGTGTTTTGGAACATTACAAGCTGCATTTTTTGTCTTATTAACTTACAGAGAGAAAAAACACATACGTGAGAAGAATGAACTAACTTGTCTTCACAGACGTTCCACAACATTAAATGTAGCTATTGGATAAAAACTTTATATTTTATGAAGTAAATCATATATTCTGGAGCGACATGTTAGACAGCATCACAACACCAACTGAGGGGCTCTTTTGATTTGAAAGAACGCTGTTCATCACTCCAGTACAGTTCCACGGACATGCAGAATCGATGGTAAGGTGCACTGAAGCTCTTGCTGTGGCCCAACACCTTACTAACACACTTTCTGTCGGTTTTCCTTTCATTGATCACCTAAGCCAGCTATTATTAGAACTGACCACAGTAGTGCTAATATGTTTCCTAAAATACGTGCTGTATCTCTCATTTGGTGCAGAATGAATTAAAAGACACATACCTGTTAAACATCCAGTGGAAAATCCATAATCCAAGTGTGATGCAAAGGGAAGAAAGTGAGAGAAGGAAATGATTACAAACTTGTGCGGCTGAACGGTTTATTCTGTGGTACAACCTGCAATCAAATGACGTCTTTCAGCTAACCTTTCACACAGGGTTTAACTGCGAGAGAGACAGAGAGCGAGAGAGGCGCTGCTGATTGACAGGTTGAGCAGCCCATCGAGAGATTTCATTCTAGATTGCGGTGTTATCTAGTGAGATAAGTAGAGGTTATCACTGACCACCTGCTCTGCATTTAAACACATCATTTCAGCTGCTATATAACAAAATGATGAGGAGGAAATTCCGCACTCCAGGAACGTCGTTACAGCCGATATGTTTGACCCAGCGCTTCCCAAATTACCAATAAAGTGCGTATTAAAGCTAGAACGCCATCTTAACCACAAGTGACCTTTTCCGAGACTCAGGAGGCACATTTTCTGAATTTAAAACACTACTTTCAGCACAAGTGGCATCATAAAAATGGATATATGTACGGATATATACCAAAAAAGAAAACATTTCAGTTGGGGAATGTCTCAGACCTCGCCAGCGATCCCATTTGCCTCCGTCGCATGACTGTGTCTAACTGCTGCTATCTGTGGCAATCATCGGTGGCTGCTCAGCACCCGGCTAAATCAGTGTTTAAAATTCTGCACCCGGCGTGTCTCGTCTCACGGGAGCAGTGGAGGCATCAGATTAAAAACGGCTGCTTAATGCTAAACGCTAACACATCACACGCATTAAGTGCTCCACAATAAATGGGGTGTTCGTAAAATTAGTAAATTAGTCACCTTTTTAAGACAGCGTGCCCTTGAGCAAGCCACTTAACCTCGAGTGAATGTGAGGATGTGATGCATGGATACACTCTTTCATAATGTTTAAAAAAAAAAAAGAAGAAGAGGCACACATTAAAACCACTGATACACACATTTAGTAGTTTACAGTAAAATACTCAGATGCTGTCCAAAGTATAATCGAATATATAAAGTATGCAGTGTCTCCTCATATATTATTAACAGCCCTAATCCAGTTTCATATATCTGTTTGTTTTTTATACTTGTATGTGCATGGCTAATAGTTCATAAAATATTCATATGCAACGTTTACTTGTGTGTGTGTCGATTTATGCATACTGCATTGGACAGGAAGTATCTACAAACACACACAACACACTCGCTGAAATGTTTTTGGTTTTTTTTTTGCTTCAGTGTGGATGAGTTTTTTCTTTCTTCCTTTTCATTCTTGACATTTTTTCTCCCTCCTTCTCTGAGGAATGGCTTGAATACGCTGAAAAAAGTCGTTCACAGAGCAACGTATTTAAATTATGGGCGGAATTTCCACTTAAGTACAAGATGTAAGTTCAACAAAAAGTAAACAGGTAAATAATGGCTGGTTTACGGTAAACCTATTAAATAAAAATATGTCCATTTACAAACTTAATTTATTGTAGTAACATGGTCATTATGTCAATATGTACAAGTTACATAAGGCCATAATCACTTTTTAGACTGTAGTCTTCCTTTTTTCCCATTTTTCGTTTCTTTTTTTATTTCTTTTGTTTTTTTTTCTCACCTCCTTTTTTCCTTCCCATTTTTTCTTTCTCCAATAAAGTCTGCTTAAAGGGTAGGATTCAAAATAATAATAATAATAATAATAATGTCTGTCTGTCTGTCTGTCTGTCTGTCTATCTATCTATCTATCTATCTATTGTACCCAAGGACCCAAACATATATAGTAACATTATTTCTTATATAAATATTTCGAATAATAAATAAAAAAGCATTTTAGCTTTAGTTCTGTGACAACTCCGAGTTTTTCTTTATTATTATTATTATTATTACTATTATTATCATTAACAGTCCTAATCCAGTTGATATACATGGTTAATACTCCATCAAGTATCCATATGCTATGTTGTAGTTACTTCCTGCCAAATACAGAATGCATAAATAAACACAGACAGGTAAACACACTTGGTTAAATGTATTCGCTTCAGTGTGGAGAGTGTAACACTTTGTTAATTCGGTTGCTGGCATGGCAGAGCTGGCCGACAGTCACGGGGATCATCCTGCAGCAAAATGTGGATTACATGTGCATTAGCATGTGGCTTTGGCTCCATGTAAGGACAAGGCTAAGAATGAGACAGTCAGAAGGTCTGGCTGGAGATGCGTCGCACCTCCAGCACCTCCCAAAACAAAAATAACCAACCAAGATTAAAAAAAGAAATCATTCTGAGATGATAGAGCTATACTTTACGGAACAGACTTGCTGAAATAAACAGTGTTAATTTATACAGCACAGCTTTGTTAATCAGAAGTTCTGATGAAAATGCATACAAATTCTTCTTTTTTTGCCATATTGATTGATTTCAGTCGATTTAACTGACTAAAAGGGCATAGGTACATTAAAAAACAGCAACTATGCTATATTTTAACAACAAACTAAATACTGTTATAGCACAGTGCTGCTGAATTCTCAGTTCTGATTGGTCAGAAGGTCTCCCTGGGTTATATTAATGCACTCGTTCTAATACGTTATCGTTTCTACAGTAACGGCTCTTTCACGGCGACTTGGATGATGGACAGGTCTAACAATAAACAGATTTAAAGATTAAAGATTTGTTATTATTTAGCAAAAAAAATATATATATATATATAATCATTGATATGGTGAAGTTTTCTGTAATGTGATGTTCACTGAACATTTATGGAAGGAGTCTCCAGTGTAAGTTAGTAAGTTTTCCAACACAGGAAAATCTTCAGGACAGAGGACTTTACTACTTTGTCGTTTCTCTGCAACATGAAAAGCTGCATTTTTTTTGTTTTAGCAATTTCAAGAGAGAGATAAAAGCGATGCTGGTGAGGGATCGACTGTTTACAGCTGCTGTGACATAAGTTACAGCAAGAACTAACTTGTTTCATGGACATTTCACAGCATTCAATGTAACTATAAACTGAAAAAAAAAAAAAACACATGATGTCATTCATTAATAACCTGAATTATAAAAGGAATAAAACACTTCAGGTAGTGCTGGTATAATAAAATAAACTCTGATTATTTACCACAAACAAAACAAGTAAACAATCTAAGAGACAGGGATACAAAAAACTGTAAACATACATATATATACACTGCCCTCCAAAAGTTTGGAAACGCCTGAACAAAATAGGGTTTTTGGGCAATATCAGCATAAATCCTCTTTAGTTAGTGACCATTTTGCATTGATAATAAGGGACAACACTAGGCATCCGAGCAGTCAGTTTATTCAAACATTGACTTGATATATTACTCCAAGCCTCCTGGAGGATTGCCCAA
>CM040975.1:28070379-28141531 GCA_022985145.1 Pangasius djambal | reverse complement strand
TCCAAAATTTGAGTATTTTTCTATGTTATGTTCATAAACTTTTTATTTAATAAAATATGTTTTCATAGTTTGTGTTGTCCCTTATTATCAATGCAAAATGGTCACTAACTAAAGAGGATTTATGCTGATATTGCCCAAAAACCCTATTTTGTTCAGGCGTTTCCAAACTTTTGGAGGGCAGTGTATATATATATATATAACTAAATCATAATTAATGACCTGTTTTTTGTCCTTTTCATCACAATGCAGAGTTTGTTCATTGAACTTGAACACTCACACAGCATGTAACACACACTTAGCCGAACAACTCAACAATACCTCCATATTTACTTCGGTCCAATCTACGCATTTATTCCTGCTACTTCACTTTTAAGAATGTTCTTCTACATTTTTTTTTTAAATATGTATGTTCTCCCATGTATTCATTCCTGTTTTGCTGCCAAATTGTGTCTGATTTGTTGATGGACACAATATGTATACTATTTTATATCTTTCCTCTCCATTTTCTAGTTGTTTTCTTCTGCTTTTAAAAAAAAAAGTGCTTTCTATTACATTTCTTTCCTTCCTTTTTCCTATTTATTTATTTATCTTCCATGGGTTTCACTTTTTACATGCTAATCATTTAACATTATATGAAATTCAGTTTTTTTTTTTAAAATGTTTATTTTTGTGGGTTTATTTTATTGGTGATATATAATAATAATATATAATAATTATTGATGTATTATTAAAACCGCCACCACCACCTCTCTGAAGAAAATAAGTACAGAAAAAAATAATAAAGAGACATTTCTGTGAGTGAGTATCGGATGAGATCACTGTATTAAATTCAGTTCTGCACTGTAACACACAACGGCATTCTGAACACACTCCATGGATCCAGCTTTCATCACAGCTGGCCACTGAGAAAAAGAAAATCTTGTACTCAGGAACGACTCTTTCTCCTCCACCATCGCAGTGTCTGAACTGTAGCAATTATAACCGTCATTCTTAATTACTGAACCCATTATTTGGTGCACTATTACAACAACAACAACAGAAATCTGCTTTCTCTCTCTCTCTGTCTCTCTCTCTCTCTGTCTCTCTCTCTCTCCCCTACACCTCCTCAGAGTTTTGTTAGCATTACTCAATCAGCGAGGTAATTGATGTATCTGTTGCTGCAAGCAGACTCAGAGTGGGAGGAGAGCAGCGTTTTCTCTTTCTCTCCCTCTCTCTTTTTCCCCTCCATCTTTCACCACCTGCCACATGTTGCCACGCCAGATCTTCCTCCTCTGAGAGCCGCGATGATCACGAACGAGAGAGACAGCACAAAGTTCCTTATTCGCTCATCTATCAGGCTGAATCTGACTCACACTGACTCATGTACACACACACACACACACACACACACACACACACACAGATGAGAAATTAACACCAATCCACTGTAGGAAAGCGTAAATCACTCACTGCTGTAGGAGGAGTGAAAAAATAAATCTCACTGATTATTTGACTTCATGATGTACTTATGAATATCGATGTGAATGTGCTGAGGTGTGTACGGAGGTCAGGGCAGTGTGAACTTTTTTACATCCGCAACATCTGAAATATAATCACTAGGTATTCCACACACAGTAATAACAATGATACAGTATGTTTATAAATAATTAAAAAATCTTCATAGAGCTGCTGCTCCATATACATGCTGTGAACAGGGCATTATGTCTCTGCTGCGGTCTTCAAAAAATAATGAATTTAAAAAAAAAAATAAATACATTCATTGTGTGTGTGTTTTGGAATTCTTAAATGAAAATCTTCCCGGAAAAAATCGTACAGACGTTATCAGGACCATTTCTGGACATTTCATTATCCTGGATGAGTCCACAGGTTTCTGTTGTCATAGCTAGTAGAATCGAGCTAGCAACTTCACTCTGTTAGCATAACACTTATCACTCTACATACTAGCTAGCTAGCTAGCCACTAACCTTTTCCGCTTCAATCACATCAAAAAGCGGAAGAAGCGCTTTTTCCTTTTCCGCCCTGGATAGATAAGAACGCTTCGTGATCGCCACTTCTTTATGACTGTCTTACCTAGTCTAGTTACCTAATTTGGTTACGTAAATTGCAGTTTCTATTCTTTTCACACCACAAGGAGGCGCCCTGTGACTGCCTGGTGCATAAACATTTTAGCCAAATTATAGTAAAGCGTGACACTCCGAGTGCGTCAGCTTTGTAGTAGATTCTGATATCAGATACAGCAAACATTTCAAATCTTTCTGAAATGTAACAAACCCCAAAACTAAAGAAAATTAGATAAAATAACATTAGGTGGCTATTGCTGTTGACTATAAACAACAGTTCGTAAACAAATTTAGGAAAGACTTCGTTATTTTGCAAGATAGTTCCTAGCTTACATAATCCCTACTCCCTTACTCAACCACATTAGATAGAAAGTTTACCAGAAGGTTCCACAGAGCGTTTGAGCTACTTCAGACAAATTATGAACTCGAGTGATGTAGCTGAGGATGAGGAACTGTAGAAATTCAGGAGTTCTGCAAATTGCTATACGTTGTTATAATTTTTGAATGAAAAATTATACTTTTTCCAGAAGCACTCTTACTTTCAGTGTTCCCAGGCACATAGTGGTAGGATTCACGATTAAATAAAAATAAATTAACCATTCTGATATAGACCACGCCCACTTCCTGTTGGAGCACTAATCAAATACAGATACAGATGCAGGTAGTGTCAGTGTGCAACACCATGGACACGTCACACGACTGCAGCTAATGCTCAGGGCTTCCAAGTGTTAATGATTTATCATTTAAAGAACATATAAAGAAAAATGTTTTACACTGTTTGCTCATTTACACTCTTTATATAACTAATGCTAATTCTCCTGACGTCTGCCTAAATACAATCAGCTAAATTATTCGTAACAAATAAGAACAAACAATTCAGTTGTGGCTAATAATGCGAATCAGACACTTGACACATCATTACAAATAAAAAATGATCCATATAATTAATAGAATCAACAAAATGTTTAAAACAGCTAATTAAACATCACACTCGCTCAATGTACTGCCTTTTTAGAAACGATATAAACACTACGGAACCTCATGAAAACACAGACGTCATTTCTCCCACTAAGATATGGGCGTAAAATCATATACGTAAGTGACATCAAATCATAATTATATACTGAAACTGTCATTGTTCCGAGTCACTGCTATGTATTTGTTTTAGAGAACTAAAGAAGCTGATTTAATTGGATATCGCAGCAGGACACGGTTTTAGCCCCGCCTCTTTTTATAATCGTGCATCTCTTTAATTGAGATGTCCTCACGCTCATGAGAGAAACTATTTAATGCATTTAATGGTGATCATGAAAGATATTTGATGCCAGGTAACAGCCTACAAGCTGCAATTCAACAATTAACTCTAATATTAATTAGAGATGTAGAGATTTCTTTTTTATTGTTTTCTTCCAATCCTATCCCCCCGTACAGATCTTTCATTCTTCCGCCATCTGCTCCACGCACAAGCTCGGCTCTACAGCTAACGCAGTGTTTCCCGGCTGGCAAAGTCCGAGGAAGCCGAGCACAAGGGGCTCCTTTCATGGGCCGCGATCTCGAGCTGATGTCCGGCATATCAATTCATTCTGAAGAGAGCGCTAACACACACACACACACACACACACACACACACACACACACACACGCACACACACACACACAAACGCACTCGTCCCACAGTGAGAGAAGTCAGAAATAGCTGCCACCAGGCATGCTTAATTGGAAACACATTTGTTTGTCATTTGGTGAACTTTAACGCTCTCCATAAACCCAACTGGCTAATTAGAGTTTGATGGTTACATGTAAATGTGTCATTATTTTGCAGAAAAAAGCCGCAGACATGCGCACGCCGCTCTGTGCTACGCTAATTAAATCTATTTTGTCTATGCACGGCAAATGAACCTTGATGAGCGATGTGATCTCATTAAATGACAGTCGAACATTGGGTGTTGGAGCCGTGAGCGCACTGCTTTTTTTTCTGTCTCTACAACACACCTCTGTGGTGCCCAAACAGCTGGGATCTGGCAGGCTCGTCTAGCCAAAGCTCGCTAGCTCAAGCATGACCGTGCTGTCATTTAGATCAGAACTTTGACAAAAGTAGGCGCTTTAGAGAGTTCGTCGCTAAGGGAAATGAACAAAATCAATGTCTCATGAGTCTTGTTTAGAGGAAGACGGGGGAACGTAATATTTCAACCGTGAACAACTGACAATCTGTTAGCATACACATACAAACTCAGCTCATACAGTCACTCTGATGTGTGTGTGTGTGTGTCTGTGTGTCTGTGTGTGTACGTGTGCTAGCATGTAGGTCGGATATTTGCCTACATGAATTTAGCTTAATGTGCTATAAATGCGAGACCTTCAACAAGCTGCAGAAGTATGGCCGTGTCAAAACCCGACTCTCAAGCTCAGTCCGGGCGTGTGATGAATCACCGTCGCTCCCGCTGACCTGTGCTCTGACAAACTAGTAATGAAAGTCTTTTCCTTCCTGACAAATAGCGTTTTCTCTGGCCTCAGGCGCAGGACATGGCAGAAGTGAATGAAAGGGGCGACAGAATCGAGTGTGTTTCCTCGCACAGCCTCAGATTGCTCTGCCTCACACTCAGGCCGCTCTAGGGCCTTTCAAAACCCATGTCCACCATAGCAACACCATGATCACATTCGTACGCCGTTACTGTTCACTAATGTGATTACCTAAAACAGTGTATGAGCAACGCTTTCTGAACAAACAAACAAACAAACAAACAAATAAATAAATAAGAGACATAATTTCACATTTTTATGTCACCGACATTTTTTTAGCTAGTCACATTTGTCAACACCAAACAAGTACATGTCTGATTGAATATTTATTATTATTACAAATATTATTTTGTGTTTGTTTGTTTTTTTGTTTGTTTGTTTAATATTTTGGTGTCATGGTATTATTTCACTCAGACATATTTAGCCAAATATTGTTATTTTGTTTGTTTGTTTAAGGCATTCTCTGTTGACGGATGTGAGTGACTAAAACAATGAGTAAGTGAAATAATAATCATAATACCAAAATAATACTAAACAATAAATAAAGTAAGATATTAAAGCAAAACTAGACGTCCTGCCCCCAAAACTGTCTGAAATAAAATAAAAACAAGACTTTGAGTTTAGTGTGGGGAAAATGGGTCGAAAATCTAAAATGCTAAATTTTATTTTCTGACACAAAAACAATTATTCGTTTGTTTGTTTGTTTGTTTGTTTATTCATTTAGTTAGTTAGTCACCACAATTTTTAGAAACAAATGAAATTCCGTGTGAAGATATTTAGACTGCTGTCTGTTGTTTTCTCCCCCAGGATTTCTGCACAGTGTTGCAGCGAGTAGCTCGAGCCTAGACTCGGCTGTCTGTCTGTGCGTAGTTACACACGTGCTCTGTATCCTGCTTCCATTTCCTTCTACTTGCTAATAAAACATGATGATTGTCTACACTGAACTGCCTCTCATTGTAAATGAGTGTGTTCCCCTGAAATGGACTGGTGTCTAAAGTTTACTAAAACAAGAGCTAAAATTATATATTAAATTAAAACCAAAAAAAAAAATAAAAAATTCTAATGACATATCTCTGCATACTAATATCTGAAAACCACACACACCGGAGCGGAGTGTCGCTTTCCCTTTTAGTCTTGAGAGAATTGTAAAAGCTCACAGGGAGCACTACAGGGTCAGTCTTAAGCACTGAACACTGAAACATCACTGTTTTCTTTACGATTAAAGCAGCAGAGGAGCGAAATATCATTTAGTCAAACGCCGCCCTAATGGATTTGCTGCGCTGTTTGTCTTCTTAAATCTACAAGTGAAGAGCTGACAAAAGAAAACCTGAGCACATGAATAAAACAGGAGACACTGAGACACAGAGACGGACATGGAGAGAGAGAGAGAGAGAAAGAGAGAGAGAGAGGAATGAGATGTGAGCAGGAAAGAAAGACTGAAAGCGAGACACAGGCAGGAAGGGGGGAAAAGGGGGGGGGGACGCCTCTGTGTCTTCAGCATCTCAGAATCAGCGGGAATCCATGGAAATTTGATTTGAGCCGATGGTGGCAATCGGCAGTCACCTGCGCTGAGGCTTTTTTTTTTTTTTTTTTCGACGAGGCTTTCGGGATTCTGTCAGAGAGCCCCTCCTTTCACACAGCCGTATTAACAGCAGCCTCGTTCACATTCACTCCCTCTGAGCCTGGCAGGCCTGAACAACCCTTCCACTGTTAACCAGACTGCCTGCCTGTTTCTCTCCCATACACACACACACACACACACACACACACACACACACTGCAAAGACATACACACGTGCAGAATGAGAAAAGCCAGCCTACATCAACGCCTCGATGAAAACGCACGCCTGCCAATCTACTCAAACAAACGCTCCGCTAACAGACGCCTGTGTAGCATGTAGCATGTAGCGTGCTAACAACCCTGGTGAGCCAATCAACATAACGCATTAAGAGTGACAAGTCTGTAGTATATACTGTTACAGAGTGATTACAGTGTAATGGGAATATAATACACACTCGCAATCAAACCACAGCCGAACTAAAACGCCTAAAACGCTGATTGTGTTTAAAGTAAACCTGTAAGGTTGAATAATAAATTGCCTAAGAAGCTAAAAATGTCCAAGTATCTCTACATCATTAGGCTCAATCAAAGTGACAAGGTTTGTGAATATGCATAATATGCAAACGAGATACACCCTCACGCCCTTCTGACATCTCGACCCCGCCACGTCCCCGTTTTTAATGCAATTACGCTACACAAATCCGCCGATGAATTTACACTCACAGCTCAAAAAGGACCCCAGTTAAAAGTTATTTTAAATGTACAAAATGCTTCCAGCAGGCTGAGTGAGGTAGCTAATCCCATGCCGATATTCACTACAACCGCTTTTTTGCTCGCGCGATATTGCTTTTATACAACAGTTCTATAAACAAGAAATTAATATCGAGTAACTGACATTTTGGACACAACATGGACGAAATTTCTGTTTATTTTTGCTCCGCTAGCGGAAACAGATCCCGAAGAAGCCACACTCACTTTATTGCACACCGGCTAGCTAGCTCAGATTGATTTGTACGTTCCTGTTAAAGGTGCTTTCGGTGAAATGGGCTTCCTTTCTTCCTTTTCATCATCATCTGACACGCTTTCATATTTTAAGTCAAAAGTTATATTACTGAAAAGTATCGTTTGCCATGTCCGCTGATGATGTCACTAACTGTAGTAACGGTTTAGAACTAGGAAGCAGAGGTTAACGTGGCGAACACAAACGAGTGGAGTGATACACACAGTGAAACGTCCCAGTGCGGTTATAGGACTTCTAAGCACTCTTGGAACGCTGCTTGACCAATCAGATTAGCATAAGCATTAATTGCTCGTTCTCTCGTTCTTAATAAGTATCTAATGTATAAACCCATTTTAAGCCTATTCAGTTCACATTATGATCATATATGCTTTTCACTAAAGTTCTAAACTGCAAGCTATCTTACTTTCACAGTATGTTCCTAAACGAAAGATATTTGACCTTTAAATTATATTTTTAAACATTAAACGACATCCACAGAAACCAAAGTTGGTGTTATACATATTCATTTACTCAACCGATTCCAACTATTACCCTTTGCATACCCCAAAGGGGGTCTTCCAACGGCGGGTGGTGAGCAAAAATAAATAAATTATATTATATCCGGAGCCTATCCTGGGAAAACTGTGTGTGATGTGGGAATACACCTTGGATACACTCACATTCACACACACGTTCACACCTAGATGCAATTTAGCGTACACAGTTCACCTACCAGCATGTTTTTGGGAGGTGGGAGGAAACCAGAGAACCCAGAGGAAACCCATACAGAGACTGACAGAACATATGAAACTCAGTAACCCGAGCTCAGGATCGAACCAGGGACCATGGAGCTGGAGACCAGTAGAGCAGCTTTCAAGTGAATAAATCCACAAGAGGGATGAAGTTTATGTGGTTAACTAATTTTTCGACTAAAATGCCTTACAGACGGTTAAAATAACGAGGTCATGATTTAGAAATAATCATACTAGATGAGCTAACCTTTTAAAATGTTTTGAATCCAGGAGTACTTACACAGTCTTAGCAAACAGGGGTCATTAGGAAAGCAAAACAGATTGTCCATGACATTTCAAGCAGACAGACAGACAGACACACACACACACACACACACACACACACACACACACACACACACTGATAGCTATGTTCCTGTTTGAGACGGCTGCATCAAATTATCACTCGTCTGCAGCAGACGTGAGCGTGGCGCTCGTTCAGTGTACCGTCTGACTCGGCCAAATGGAAGAAAAAATGAATAAAAGATGTTTGTATTTCCTCTCCAGACAAACACTCCTCACACTATAACAGAGACGTTTAGGAAAACAGTGTTTTCTTGATCTGGTCTAGAGTTTGTCGAGCCAATTAACTCTCCGCTCTTCTCAATCTGCGCACTGCGTCCAGTCACAATGCCACGCTAAGCTGGCTTACGCACAATGCGCTCGCACCCTGGAAACCCAGGCGATGGGACACCTTTGTTGTTCCATCAGTGGACATAAATTAGTCATTCACTGCTTGTCCACACGCATAATTCAAACAAAGAGGTGGCATTTTGCGGCACGCAGGAGCCGACGTTTATTATGCTTTCATCTTTCCAGTCCCTGTGATCCTAACGCTGATGTGCCATCTCCAAAACGATTCAAACGTCTAAATCGCGCAAAAACAAAAGACCACATGATGTTCCAAAACGTCACATTAGACTTGAGTGTATCAGGCTAGGACAGTTATTAAGCCTCTGATTCGCCTTCATGTATAATTAACACGACAATAACGTCTTTAGAGTTTGTCCAAAAAGTTCAAGCATTTGTTCAGCAAGTTTTAATATTTTAGCTCAATATATTAGCTAATACTAAATGTGTAGGTTATTTGGTGTGAACTATACATGTGAACATCTGCCAGTCAGACGTAATGGTGCGATGCTAGCAGGTAACTATTTATACCACAGTGCTGTTGTATTCTCAATCCTGATTGGTCAGAAGGTGTTAGTTCATTTTTTAACAATAACAGTAGTGCTCCAAATCACAAGTTTATATTAATGCACTTGCTCTAATCTGTTGTCGTTTCTATAGTAACAGCTTACCTGTATGACTGACGCCCCACATCATCTAAGCCTAATAACAAAGGAGATGTTTATTCAACATTCGTGGAAGGAGTCTCCAGTGTCAGAGCATTGTAATAGTCAGAAGACTTCAGGTTTTTTGAAAAACTTTGTGCTTTTTGGTTTCTTGGTAACATGATGGTTTTTTTTCTTCGAGACAGAGTAAAAATCAAGGCTGGTGAAAGAACTATTTTGTATAGCTGCTGTAACGTAAGGGATAACAGGAACTAATCTGCCTAATGGACTTTCCACACCATTAAATGTAACTATAAAAGAATAAAAATTAAAAAGTAGACGTGTCGTTCTTTGCTGAACAAAATAAATTGTAATTGTTGGCAAATTGCTGTGGTATAAAAGGGCGTGGACGTGCTGTTAACGCCGAGGTGCTTCAGTAACTTCGCTTCATGTACGCATCACACCACCCTGCTGTTTATTAATTTCCTATAAAAGCAAATCTCCACGTGTTTGATTACTTACATTTAGAAGAGACCTCCTAATTTATGTGTAATGCTAAAATCTGATAAAAGAAGCTACTTGCTAACAAAACTGTGATGTGCTTTTGGAAATGAGTCCTCTCACAATGCAGATATCAAGCTTTCCCACTCTTTTACTCAAATTTAATCACCTTGAAAACATAACTTTAGAATTTTTTTGTATTGTTACGACTTTCAAGCTGTACAAACCCTGCGTCTTCTACACACAGATGTAATTACGGAGTGTTTCATTGGCTTTTTTACGCTGGCCAGCTGTCCACAGAAGAGGAACTCAGAGTCCTCGCCTCTCTGATCCGCTCTCGAGAAATGTATTTTGTGCTTGAGTGAATTAGGTGATCATTTTTTTTTTATCTTGCACGCGCCTGTGGCTTCCGGAGTCCGCTCCGAGGAAATTGGAGGGTGGAAAGAAGTTTAACATTTATCGCATGCTGAGGTTAATCTCTTGAAATGTTGGGATTTTGTCAGAGGGAAAGTGGCAAATCCGCGCTGCACTCCTGCAGAATTACAGCCACATTTCTGAGCATCTCTCTCTCTCTCTCTTTCTCTCTTCTACAATTCTGGAAATTGCTGTAATTTCACCTAGTAACAGAAAATATATAACCTCCCATTAAACCATTTCGGGACCAATGGACAGGTGAAAGTAGCCTTCAGTGGAGGCATTAGCGTGTATATACTCTATATATTTGTTTGTGTGCATGTGTGTGTGTGTGTGTGTGCGTGTGTGTGTGTGTGTGTGTGTGTGCATGTGTTCCAGGTACTTAATAACATTGCGAAATGTAGAGTGCCATCATCATCATCATCATCATCATCTGTTCTCTTTCTCCTCTCACTACTCCCACCTTCTGTCCTATAAGTGTGTATGAGGATGAGCGAGCGCCGTCTTCTGTGTACACATCCTTTCAATGGTCACTTGAGCCAGTGCAGACAAAATCTCTCCCTCCCTCTCTCTCTCTCTCTCAAACACTTCACTCAACCATTTCTTAAGAGCATTATACTCTTTGGGAAATAGCTTCTCGCTGCTATCCAAAAGCAGTCCCACACAGCTGTGTGTGTGTGTGTGTGTGTGTGTGTGCGTGTATGGGACAAGTGCAGCTCTATTCATTCCAACTCCAAGCGACAGATATGAAGTAAAATGGAACAAACAGACTGGAAGTGGAAAACAGCTCAGTGCAGGTCTCACAGCTCGACACGATTGAGTCTGGGACACTGGGACTGCATGGATCAACAACTAATACTGTGTGCTATACGGACAGTCAAGTCCATAACCGAGAAAGTCCATCACCTGGATGAATCGAGACCCTTTCCTTTCCTGCACCACTCTAGTATGACCTTTACTGCACACTGTACTTTAAAAATCGTTTCATAGAAAATGCTTTATACTGCTACAAGACACTTTACCACTGATCCTGCTGCTACATTTCTTTTCTCCATACTCCAGGGTAAGGTTAACAGTTTACAGACAAATATTTGCACTGTTTTGTTGTTCTGTCTAGTCACTGTTCTGTGTATTTATTATATACGCCTTTTGCGCTTGTCCTTCACTGTCATGTATTTGTACTTTATGTAGTCCTTTATAGAGTGCTGATATGTTGTTACATCATGGTCCTGAATGATATTTCATTCCATTGTTACTAATTTGTATGCCTCAAATACCCTTAAACTATACCTTGACTATGTTTGGATGAATGCCAACAATACAATCAGTCCATCTAATGGTGGCATGGATAATTCCATACAAACCCTACACTTATTTTTGAGACATTGCACTAACAAGAATTTCTTACCGACGGATTGACATGCAAACAGATTGCAAAAATCTTAGCCAGAAAATATGCCTTGAGTTCCTGAACATGAACATGCAAGTAACTAATTAGTTCATCTGCTGGTTACAGTGATATACATTTACATTTACATTTATGGCATTTGGTAGACGCCTTCATCCAGAGCGACTTAAGTGCTTTAAAGTCTCCATCAAAAAATACTTCCTCATACTGGTTAACTAAAAGTGACGAAGTGCTAATTTAAGTACTTCATGAAGAGGTAGGTCTTCAGTCATCGTTCGACAGCCAGTGACTCAGCAGTTTGAACATTTAGGTAATGAAGTTCATTCCATTCCACCAGCTAGAACAGAGAAGAGCCTTGATGCATGCCTTCCTTGTACCCTGAGAGATGGAGGGACCAGTCGAGCAGTGCTAGAGGATCGGAGGAAGTGCGGTGCGGTGCAGTGCAGCGTGTGATAAAAGCTTTAAGGTAGGTGGGTGCTGGTCCGTTTTTGGCATTACATTTGATGCAGGCAGCTACAGGAAGCCAGTGGGGGGGGAGTGTAGCAATGTGGTGGAGTGGGAGAATTTACGTAGGAAGGTTGAAAACAGTCATGTAGCTGCAATCTGGATCAGTTGCAGAGGTCAAATGGTGCGCAAAGGCAGACTTGCCATGAGCGAGTTGCAGGAGTCCAGTCTCAACACGACAAGGGATTGAACGAGCATCTGAGTAGCCTCTGTAGATATCATTTATACGGAATGATAATGCCATATACGTCCTATAAACACTCGACCATTAACAAGCGTCTCAGACAGACAGCTGGACGGACAACCCGAAGTGGTGGAGGCATAAAAACGACTAAATATATTTAATATTTTTTTAAACAGGATTTACTTTTGAAGAACTTTTGAAGAAACTCTAATTAGTTCATTTATTGATTCATACAGTAAACACTTTATCATGGGCAGGGTCATGGTGGATGCGGCGCACTGGCCACATGGCAGGAGTACACCCTGTCCACGGCAGGCAGGGCTTTAGCTTTAGCTTTTTGGTGGTCCTGAGCAAGATTTGACTATTTTTGCCATAGCATCTTCCAAAGGATAAACAATATTAATACAATTAATAAAATTTTGTGACTTTTTTTTTAGCATCATGTTATTCATACTACAGCACTGTTGAATTCTCAAATCTGGTCTCACATTTGGTCAGAAGGTGTTGAGGAATTTTCTATGACAGCAGCTCGGACAATAATTCCGGCTGTAATTCAAATCACAGTAAGTTTTCCATGGCAACAAAGCCTTCAGGACGGAAGAATTCGTGGTTTCTTGGTAAAATGGCAAGCTGTTATTTTATTTTTTATTTATTTATTTTTTGCTTGTTAACTTCAAGAGAGAGAAAAAAAAAACAGGGGTTGATGAGGAAATGTAACTCTTTATATAGCTGCTATAATGTAAGTAATAACAGGAACTTGTTCCAGAGATGTTCCACAATATTAAAAGTAACTATAAATGGATAAAAACATATAATTGATTTATAAAAAAATCAAATGGGCAATGAGGTATAAGAAGAAAACACTTCAGGACTTCAGGGTGGTAAGAGTAACTCTGCTTCATTTCAGGCTGCATCACACCAACCCACTGTTGGTTATTTTCCTATAACAGCATGACACCATGTGTTTTATTCATTACACAATACACACACAAACATGCTCACCCACCCACACACACGTTATCTTATACAGACTTTGCTTATTTACACATTACATATTAACAGATGAAGGATGCGTTTTAATGGACTCCAAGCAATCTGTGGACTAGAATTTGCATTTTAAAGAGTAAATGAAGAGTTGAAATTAATGAGGTGTATACGGATCTATAATACACACATTTCTACATGTCCATGCTTAAAATGACGCATCCTCAGGGGCTGTTTGTGCTATACGACGAATATTATTCCTCTGCTAATCACTTAAACTCAACCATCATATTTGTTTCATTTCCCGATAACTCAGGGCAAGAGGAATGCAATTTGCATAAAGTGCAGCGCCGTTGTGTAGCTGTCGTTGTGTAGCTGCTTAGAATGTAATTACATTAGCGGATGTAATGATCACGCTGGCTGAATTGTAAAATAACGCTTTATAATTAATAAGTCCTCCTATAAGTTCTCGTTTCAATGAATCATTTACACGGAGAAATATTCCAGTCTTAAACCCCATTCAGACAATATACCATTAATTAAAGTCACACATTCGGAGTGTGTTAATCTTGTTTACATTATCACTGTTGAAGTCTCCATTCTGATTGGCCAGAAGGTGTTATATAACAGCAGTTCGGACAGTAGTGCCATGCGTAATTCAAATCATAGGTTTATATTCATGCGCTCGTTATAATACACTATCGTTAGAGTAACTATAGTTACTATAGTGACAACTCATTCACAGGGACTTGTATGGCCACATTAACAGATTAAAAAAAAAAAGAGTAACTGTTGATATGATGAAGGAGATGTTGATTTAACATTAATGGGAGGAGTCTCCAGTGTCAGTGCTGCATATTTTTGTCTTATTAACTTCAACAGAGAGTGATGACAGGATAACAGGAACCTGTAATGTTCACAGCTGCTATAACGTAAGTGATAACAGGAACCTGTAACGTTTAAAGCAGCTATAACGTAAGTGATAACAGGAACTGATTGTTTTGCAGATGTTTCACAACATTAAACGTAACTAAAAGTGGTTAAAAGGAATGACGTGTTGTTCATTAATAAATTAAAAATTGTAATCTTTGGCAAATTGCTGAAGTGTAAGCGGAATGAAACACTTCAGGGTACTTCAGGATTATTCCAGGGCTTCATGTGAGGATGAATCACACCACCTTGCTGTTGATTATTTACTAGAACAGCATGCCCCGTCATGGTTTATTCCTTACGTACACATGCTGAATTCTCTCATTCTTTATTTGTGACATTGTTCTTATGCAGAATTGTATTTGGAGTCTTTCGTTTGGTGATTAGTGAATAGCATGAGAGGAGAAAATGGCATTTTCTAGAACATGCATTAGGCAGTGTTGTATGCTATACCCCCCCCCCCCCCCCCACCACCACCACCCTCCACCATCCTCCACCATCCTCATCAAACCTTTCCTTTTAATTTTCCCATTAATGAGGTTTATTAAATTACAAATGTACTTCACACATTTTAACAAAAGCTGAAATTGGCACGGCTCTGCAGGGAATGTTTTTTTTCTAATACAAGTGCAGTTCGAGAGAGAAAAAAAGTAACGGTGGAGGAAGCTGTGGAACCCAAAACCAGAGGAAGTCATTTGGCGTGACACGGCGTAATACAGCGCGAAGGCTTAGCAGTGGAAAACAGGGCTAATGCTGAGAGATAGCTCACTAAATGAGTGTGATGTGACACAATTAATTACTCCGGTTTTATGATGTGTGCAAGTGTGTGTGTTACTGTGTGTGACAGGACCAGAGGGCATGCGCATGGGTGTGTGTGTGTGTCGTTCTCTAAGAACTAGAGAGAAGCAGGGAAGAGGGGTGTCGTCGCAGCTGAGAAGTGACAAACGCTAACACTGAAGCGTGGCTCTGACATGGTGCACACACACACACACACACACACACACACACACACACGAGTACACCCAGTCATTGGCTTCATAATAAGCTTGAGTAGAAAACATAATCTCTGAGATGGGAAATGGGGAATAGTGTAACAGTGAAACGAGATGCTTGCCAAGCTGCTGCACATCCCACAGCAGGTATCGATGCCAGTTCATTTATGTCATAGTCATTTCTTCTGATTGGATATGAACTGACACACACACACACACACACACACAGCTAGTCAGTGCTTGTAGGGTCATGATGGATCGATCTCTAAGTTCTAGTGACTGAATGAGGGTCAGAAAGTGAAGGATGGAGAGAGGAAGAGGAGAAAATGTTGGCATGCAGTCCAGTCACACATAATTAGCAGGTCTGCATGTAGAATGTGTATGTGTTTGTGTGTAGAACAGGAGGGTTTAATACTTTACACACACACACATCTTTCCCATCAAAAGCCTGCTGACGGCTCGAGTTCTGCTGACAGGTTGCAGTCAGACGTGCCACGTGCACTGCGAATGAAACATGTCTTCCTGTCAAGTGCCATGCTCTGTAAATGGATGTCGCTGCAATCTTGCCATCAGTGCCTTATTTCTTCTAAAAGCAAAGAAAAAAAGCAGAAACGAAGGCACATAAAGGCAGGAGAGGAGGCTCACATTATGAAGAATTGCACATTTTATACATATTTATTTATATATATATATATATATATATATATATATATATATATATATATATATATATATATATAAATAACAGATGAATAGGACAGGATGGAATTACTTTTTCAGTGCACCAGGGTCAGTGCATTTGCAAACGCCATGGAGTTGCACAAACAGATTTCCCCTAAATGCCTGGCAGGACATCAGGAGAGCGTTTAGAGTGCCAACAATCTAGCCACTTTATCTCACAGCGATGGACAGCGTCTCAGTATTTTATCATCGGCTATCAAAAACAAATTTTGATAATGTCACATTATACTATATATTATTTTCCTTAAACAGGACGTTGCTATCATCCTTCATTAAACTCCCGGGACTCCTCAATAATTTGTATTAGTTACTGAATACCTCATACCACAGTGCTGTTGAAATCTTGATTCTGATCGATCAGAAGGTGTTTTTTTTTAAGTTTCTGTAACATCAGCTCTGCAAATCACAGGTTTATATTAACGCTCTTGTTCTGATACATTATCGGTTCTATAGTAACAGCTCACTCACAGGTTTGTGCGGTGGACCATCCTCATAAGCTATGACTATTGCTAAACTAATTAAAACATACCGTTTATTCGTCTGTAAGGACAAAACGTTCACTTAAACATGTATGGAAGGAGTCTCCAGTGTCAGCACCTTGCTCCAGTCAGAAGTAAAGCTGTTAGAAAATGTTTCCGTCATGAAAAGTCCTCGAGGTGGAGGATGTCTGTATGTAGCTGCTGTAATGTAAGTGATATCTTGTTTCCACAACATTAAATGTAACTACCAATGGATAAAATGTACATGCCGTTATTTACATAATTAAAAATTAAATTAAAGTGTTGGCAAATTGCTGTGGTATAAGAGAAATAAAACACTTTTGGACATGCTGTAATTGGAAAAATAATCAACTCTGGGGCGGTAAAATTAACTCCGCTTCTCCTCAGGCTGCATCACACCATCCTGTTGTTTATTATGTTCCTGCAACAGCACACCCCCAAGTGTTTAAGTCCTAACATGGAATAACATCAAGTTGTCATTAAGAAAATTCTTCTAGCAGAGGTGAGAAGTGCCTGTGTGTGTGTGTGTGTGTGTGTGTGTGTGTGTGTGTGTGTGTGTGTGTGCGTGTGTGTGTGTGTGCACGAGCAACAGGGTGTCCCACTGAAGGCAGCAGAGAGGAAAAGAGCTCTTGAGGGGCCAGAGTAGGCGCTCAGGCGGATCAGACAGAGAAACATGGCGGGAGAGAAAGAAGCCTCTCCAACTGCGTTATTGATCTCTGTTTCTCAGGCGGCCTTCACCGAGACGAACGCGGAGGAAAAGACCCAAAGGTGATCATTACTAGTGAACACCAGTGTCAGAAAACATTAGAGGAGAAACTCAGCTCTGCCACGAAAGAGGAAGCTCGGGTGTACGACAGCTCTGTGGTCTTTCCTCAGGGGATCGTGTTCAAATCAATAGACGCTACTACATTTCTCGAATCGGCTGAAGACCAACAGATTGCACTTGAAGGAGAAAGCAAAAGCCTGAGTACACATGCATATGATGAGTGCTGGTGGCCGGGTATACACTCATCTTCACTATTGATCAGGTGCTAAACTGTGTCTGTAGATCAATGACATGACGACATGTATATTTGTAACTAGTCAGGCTGAATGAATCAACATATCTCTGTTAAATAATACACTTTACGTATGGAAATGTACCAAACCCTCAGTTTACAATGGATTAAGGGAAAAAAGTAGTGAAAAGGCCTTAAGGCTTTAATATTTAACATAAGCATAATGATTCTTTCCAGGAAAGAATAGTCCAGGAACACAGTGGTCTGGGGTTCACGTCAGGTGAATTTGTGAAACTTCTGACTTTGGATGTCGAATAATAATACAATAATATGATTGATGGAACTTACTTTATGTTATTTTCTCTTACTTTATGTTTCTGTTTCATGTACCACAATAGTACAAAACAGGGGTTTGATTAAAAATGCAGACATTTTGTTGATATACAGTATATTGTATGTTGAATTCTCGATTCTGTTTGCTCAGAAGGTGTTCTATAAGCTTCTATAACAGCAGCTCTGATAGGAGTTCAAGCTGTAATTCAGATCGCAGATTTACATTAATGCACTCCTCCTAATACATTATCATTTCTATAGTAACAACTTGCACAGGGCCTTGTAGGGCGGATGCGTCACATGAACGGACGGCGAAGTTTTCTGTGAAGAGATGTTCATTTAACTTTTTGGAAGGAGTCTCAGTGTCAGTGCTTTGTTATAGTCAGACATAAAGCTGTAACTTTCTATAGTTTTCCAACATGGAACAAATTCAGGACAGAGGAGACTGCAGCCTGTGTTTTCTCGGTAACATGACAAGCTGTGTTTTTGTTTGACTCAATTCAAAAGAGAAAGAAAAGAGAGCTTAGTGAAGGAATGACTGGAAACAAGCTAAGACACCATCCTAGCAGCAAATCCAGAATTGATCCTTACTACAGGCTTGAGTATGCAGGCCGAGTGAGAAAACATCCTTAGAGAACCAGAGGATGGGAAAAGCGTGGATTCATTCTCTCCTCTTCATCTCCAGTGCTAGACTGAAGTCTGATCTTGCCAGGCTGGCCATGTCTGATTGACGGTAAGCACCTCACTTATGCACATGCCTGGCTAATCACATGGCAAGGAGGCCTGTCTGATATCGATTATCTTCCAGTTGAGAAGGAAAAATGGGAAAAGAAATTGTGCTTAGTTGTCAAGCTGAGTGCTTTCATAGCTGTCCTCCCCCTCTCCGGGATGAGGGACAGATTATACGAGGTCCTACTAGGGATGGAGCAGGAGCTGTTGCCAGCGTGTTATTAGCGGGAGCACTGCTTTGTTAAGTGCCTGTGCTTATGTGCTGTAGCTGTACAGGTGGACACCTGTCTGTCTGGACTGAGCTGTGTTTTATTACTTCATTAATCTGTCTCTCAAAAGGTGTGCCACTCCACTAGCTACGATGTCTTGACCCTAGGATGAGAATTAATCTGTTAATTTAATCACCCAACTGACCTCTGACCTTTCGCCCTAAGGTCTGAGTAAGATAACGTCAAAAAAAAAAAAAAAAAAAAAAACCTGACATAGATCTCTGACTCTTCAGGGTGAGTCTCTTTCTCTACGCCTTTTCAAACTCCTGCTCATGCTGCGTCACAGGGCGGCGTAACACACTCAGAGGAAAGCGCTATCTGCCCTCTTCCGCATATATGAGCTCACAGACGCCTATGATTGGCTAGTGTCACTATGATTGACAGGAGAGAGAGAGTAACGTCGTCCCTCCCACCCATAGTTTACAGTCAATATTACTCCTCAGATGCCTGGCCACGGATGGCTGTTGCGTCATCGTGATTGGAACCTTGCAAAGACCTTGTAAGAAAATGAGATATTGTTGCCTGAGATGGGTTTTGAATGGTTCAATGATTTAAAAAAGTTGCATTTTTAAGAGTTACAAGGGCTAAATGACACCCTGATCATAGAATCACACGATTAGACAAGCAGAGGTCGTAACTTGGTACTATGCACCACTGAGCATAAACAGAGAGAGAGAGAGAGAGAGAGAGAGAGAGAGAGAGAGAGAGAGAGTTACATAGCTGCATGTCTAAGGTCACTAGGACTAAACGAAGCATGAAGTCTGCAGGGACTCACGACTAATGTGTCCAACCCTGTGTCCTTGTAAAGCACATTTTAACAACAGAAATACATCGGTTCATTCTCCTTGGGCGGAGAATTCTCATTTCTCTTCATCCCAGTGTGTATTTGACTTTCCACTTACAGTCAGCAGTGTAAATAACACACTCGAAGAGCTTAACAGGGTTAAATATCATAGAGGCTTAGGCGAGACGTGAATATGCATGAGGTACGACGCGCTTCGCTGGAATTTTTCTGTTAAAGGAGCACTCTCATCATTTTTGTTGAAACAACAATATTGTTGAAATTGTTCTCCATGATAATCACACAATTTGTTTGAGAAACACTACAGTATTTCTTTCGTTTCATAGCAAATCTCTACTTTTCTCTCTTTAAGTCTATAATCAACTTTTAATACTCTACTAAAGATTCATGCAGTAAAGCTTAATAAACACACCCACCTATCACACCAAGAAAGCCTTTTCCGAAGCTATGTCCAATCTGCACAACTCTGTCACCTTTACTCAAATGCGAAGCGTTATTCTTCAGCTTATTTGTGTATAGGCTATTAATCAAAATAACATTTTCTGCCTCTAAATGTTAACAATCACAAATGGCTGTAATTAATGTGCTCCATTTAGTGGAGGGACCGTTGACTCAGAACAGAGTGTTTCTAGTTATTAAAACTGCTATTCGGCAAACGAGCACTTGCTGAGTGTCCTTGCGACCGAAGCAGCGTTCACAAAGCTGGTCTAATCACAGCCACTTCAAAGTGTCTGAAATGAAGCCCTAATCCCTATTTCCTGTAAACTCTTGGCAAAGTGCATTATGGGCTTTGTGCACCAGCGAGGCTGCACTGATTAGACACTAACCTACTGAAGAGCATTGTGGGATTTTATGACGACACCAGATATTGTCTATTATGCTTTCGGACATGACTAATGCTAAATGGCAAAATCTTGATTAATTTTCTTTATCATCAGCTCTGACAGTAGTTCCGGCTTCTGCAAGTCAAATCACGGGTTTATATTAATGCACTCATTCTGTTATTTCTATACTAATTCATTCACATGTATGGCATAATAGAGAATATCTGTGATAGAGTCTCATGGTTTCTCATATCACTGCAATGCTCTGACATCTCGGACTGGATGAAGAAACGCCACCTTAAGGTCTGCTTGGCAAAAACCGCCAAACAGCTGTACTTAACCACACTCACACCAACCAGGACAGCCAGAAACCTTGGGGTGACTTTCGATGACCCCTTGAACTTTACAGGCCACATTTCAACAACTGCACAGTCCCGTAGGGTCATTCTGTATAGCATCAAGCACACAGCTACTAGTCCAGGCTCTTGTTATCTCAAAACTGGACTACTGCAATGCACTACTCCCGGGCCTCCCAGCCAGCTCCATCAAACCCCTTCAGATGATTCAGAATGCAGCAGCACGCCTTGTTTTCAACCAGCCCAAAAGGACCCACGTCTCACCCCTCTTTGTCTCCCTCCGCTGGCTTCCTGTAGCTCCCCTCATCAAATTCAAGGCCTTGATGCTCACGTACAAGACCTTGTCTAGAACAGCATCCCCCTACCTCAACACTCTCCTTGAGGTTTACGTTCTCTCCCACAACCTGCAATCAGTTAATGACCGACGCCTGGTAGTGCCTACTCAGTGAGGCATGAGGTCCCTTTCCAGAACCTACAAACTGAACGCCCCTCAGTGGTGGAATGAACTTCCAACCTTAATCACTACCTTCACGAAACAGCTAAAGATTCACCTCTTCCGTGAACACTGCACGTACACCTCTACTCTGTGCACTTTGCTCCTCTAGCACTCAATTAAAAATCTCGTATGGTAGCACTACTTGTGTTGCTCCGTGCTCGATATATTGCTTTGCTTGTATTTCCTCATTTGTAAGTCGCTTTGGATAAAAGCGTCTGCTAAATGAATAATTATAAATGTAAATGAATGTCAGACACTCTAATAAGTTGTAAGTAATAAACTTGCTGTTTTTTAACAAAGTAAAACATATCGCTGATACGGTGAAGTTTTCTGTAAAGACATTTATTTATATATATAAACAGTAAGTTTTCCAGTTTACGCTTTCCCACTTGTCCAAGCTTCATTTTATGTTTTGTCTTTTTAACTTCAAGAGAGAGAAAAAGAGAGGCCGGTGAGGGTTCGCCATAATGCGAGTGCTCACTTGTGTTTCATGGATGTTCCACAACATTACTTGTAACTATAAACAGATAAAAAGTACAATGTGTCGTTCTTCAGTTAATTAAAAAACACCCAGAAGCAGACTGCTGTAATATAAGAGGAATAAAACACTTTGTGATGTGTTGTTATAGGAAAATGATCAACTTTGGGTGATAACAGGAACTCCTACCACCCTGTCTTTGATTATTTATCAATAGCAGCACATTCTGTCAAGATTTATTCCTCAGATATAGCGTCTTTGTGTTACATACAGACCTGAAGGAGGATCATGAGCAATACTAGAGCAATAGACTCAAAGGAAAGATTGTGACTTTTGTTTGACCTTGTCTCCATCAAAGCTTACGAATTTTAAAATGATAAAAATATGACGCATTCTCAGCTGATATGAAATTAGGGAGGATACAGTTTCAAGCTACTGCACTAGTGATTATTCCTCATTTTTTTCATCTTACTAAAGTGTTATCAAATACACTCACAATGCATTTGATATCTGAGGTAAACCACAGCAAAATAAAGTGCTATTTAGAGCCTGTGGGAAAAGCCACACACACACACACACACACACACACACATGCTGGAAGAGGACACACTAGTGCATCGTCAGTGTAAACGTGCCCCCATGGTGTTTCTGAAATAATGTCTTTCTTCATGTGCATCCTAGTTCACAAAAAGCAGTGATTAAAACACCACAAGACGCTTCACAGACAAGACAAACCAGAAGAGAAGATTTCTTAATCACCAATTTGATAATGAACCACACACACACACACACATCAAAGCATGTTAAAACATGTAGCTTGATACAAAAGATCTTCTGAGTAGAGCAAAGGAGAAATCAAAGACGCCTGAAATAGGAAAACGCTACAGACAGAGAAGGAGAGAGAGGGATGGAGAGGAAAGCAAACTCCACCGAGTTCATCCATCATGCTGCTTTTTTCATGTGTGAAGTAAAAAGGAGCAACAAATGGCAAGGCGACTGAATTATATTAAAAAGAAGAAATATGCAGCTCCTCAAATACGCACTTTGTTCCAATAAATTCAAGATTATAATACGTACATATCTACTGCCTGTCAAAATTCTTTGAACACATTTTTGGTTAAACTTCAAGAAATTTAGAAGTTAAGTTAAATATTGTCAAATTAAAACATCTAAGTTAGAAATAGGTATAACTGAAAAATGTATGTGGGTTTTTTGTTTTATTGGAAAACATAGTCTAGATGTAACTGGAAAAGGCCTATATGGATCATTCGAATTATACACTTTTAGCACACAACATCATGTGAGATAGAAAACACCAAAAATAAATATATAAAAGACTGTATCAGACCTGATAACCTTTACGCATTTTGCGTAGGTGCTCCGCACTTTAACATCGGAGTATGCTGAAAAAGTCGCCAAAAGTCTTTTTTTCATCATAAAAACATCTGATGAGCCAAGCATTTGCACAGAAGGTTTGAACTCCCCGATATTACTCTCTTCAAGCTCCACTCCCTTCCCTCATTTCACATTAGTATGTGTTTTGGCCTGGGCTTTCTGTCAAGGTAAATAGAGAATGTTCACTGCAAATAATCAATTCTGAAAATTTTGACTGGGAAAAAAAAGATTAAACAGGTCTATAACGAACACTTTACAAACAGTGTTAATGGTGATGATATTTGGACAGAGATTAAAAATGATGGGTGTTTGCTTTGCCCTCCTGAGCCAGTCAGTGCCAAGACACAATAGAAACAGTTGGAGCAGTAGGTGAATAACTTAATTTCATGTAGTTATTTTATTTGCCAGGTAATAATAGATAATAAAAGCCCTTGGCAGATGGAATGACTTGGCTTGGCTTGTTTTTGATTTTTTTGTACGTATATACACCGCAGCAGAGGGGCGCTATACTCACATATCATTTATTCCAATTTTGTCATAGCTTAGTTACAGCTAATAACTCGTTTACAGTCCTAAATTAACTTTTGGGAGCTTACTGACCTTAACAGAAAAAAAAACCAACTATAATGCCGGCGACATGAAACACACTTCCGGTATTTTCTGTGTGCATGAAACATGCTAGGTATGCCTGGCCACACCCCCTTCTTCTCCCTGAGTCAGCATCGTTGCAACAATACCCTGCTCACACACTCTAGCCGACATCCCTCGAAAACCACAAGCGATACTATCCTCAATTGGCAATTGTTAGGATGATGGCATATTACACACGATCTCACAAACCTACTACACATTCTCAAAAAAAAGGGAACTGAGCCTCGTGGACAAAAAGTGGACTAAGGCAATTAAACGCTTATATGTTCAATATCCTAATTTTAACAAAGGTTCTAATGTAGCACATGTTTTTGCACCCTTCGAGACTTTATTTTCACTGAATATGAGATGGAGTGTTGTGCTAGCAGGAGAGATACACGACGGCTTTTCACTGCACTTTTTTTTGCTCGGTTTAGTCTCTACTTCTGCAATGCCTGTGTGTCTCCTTGCATGCTAATTAATATACAGTGTATAAGCAAAATTGCACCTCGGCTGACGTGTGTATATAGTTACAGCACTGAGTTGCATCACACCACTGTGACGTGCATTATATTAAATCACGCACACCAAATTAAAACTTTTGTTTTGTGAAAGTCAGTAAGGAGTAGTTTCTGCTTTTGTTTTCGGACTTGAAATCTGCTTGTTTCATGTATCCAGGTTAGTGATTTCTCCACCCTTGGACATATATTTGTTTTACAGTCGATACTAACACTGCCTAATACGAATTGTAAGACAAATCTAGACTTACTGTAACTTACAGTCTCACAAGTAACTGCTTCACCAAACAAGTGCACTCACCTTCAATAAAACACGTGTTTAGAGTCTTATTATATCTGAGAGCGGACGATGAAGAAGTACTAAAAATCAAAGAATGAGGGAGCTAATAAAATGCTTGTTTCATTTTCTTTTTACAGTAATTGCTAATAGTGTGTACACTGTAATAAAACATGAAAAAAATCCACATCTTCAAGAACCTTGACTGGCAGCGTGTGTATAATAAAAAAGGCCCGATATTCCGTGGCATTAAATAACCTGTATGTAATCTAAGCGTGAGATTTATAACATAATACTTTTCGCAGCGTATGATCATTCTCTATAAATCCTCATACAGAAGAAGAAGAAGAGAATGTTGCACAAACCTGTAGGTCTGGTTAAAAAAAAAAAATCCCAGTGAAATCAGTCATGCACACTGAGTAGTGTACTAGATTGTGATGATATAATGAGCTGGATTAGCTATCAAACTGACTCAGCAAGCGGCCCAAACTATGCAATCAATTCGGTGTCACTATAAAGAGATTAATTATTGGCAATTACCAAGCAGTTGAGAGCAGAATGCCTTTCCCTGAGGCGAAGTCATGATTGCATACATAACTGGGTTTATAAGTGTGTCCTCTAACCAACAGTCAAATCAAACCACGGTTGATCTGCGCCAGCTAAAATAATCTAGTTAAAATATCTAGCCAAATATTGGCATACGAGGCTGCAAATCACAAAATGAGTGTTTTAATCTATCTATAACCGTTTTACTGTGTGTGCTAATCACCCTGAACAGTCCCAAATGCTCCATATGCTAGTTTCTCTGTAGGATTTGACAAATGGCAACGTTTATAAATAATTTTTGTGTGACTGTAATGCAGTGAAATCTTTATCCATGAACATGACAGCGCTTATCGGAGTGTTTTAAAAATGCTTGAATGCTAGATCTCCTGTATTTTTATTCTTTATTTATCTTCAGTAAGCGCTTTATACTGGTCAGGGTCATGGTGGATCTGGAGCCAGTCCCGGGAAACACCAGGTGTGAGGTAGAAATAGACGGGACACCATGCACACACACCCTGGAGCTGTGACGTGGCAGCGCTAATCACTGTGACAACCTGCCACCAATCATCTAATTTCTATGATATATTTTCGAAAACCACTGACACACACTACTGCCATGCAATGGAACTTTTTCTTCAGGACAGAGTATTGGGGCATTTGTTGGTTTCTCAGTAACATGCTGCATTGGTTGTCTTATTAACTTCAAGAGAAAGTGAGAGAATGATTGTTTACAGCTGTTATAATAAGTGATAACATGAACTAACTTGACTAGTAGATGTTACACATTATTAAATGTAACTAAAAATAGATAATGTAAAAGAAAAAGTATAATGTTCGATGTTAACATGATGTTTTAATTAAAAAAAAGGGCAAATTGCTGTGGTATAAGAGGAATAAAACTCTTCAGGATGTGCTGTTGTTGATTATTTTCCCACAAGAGCACACCACATGTTTTATGCCTTACCTAAGGTATTTTTTGGATTAGAAGGAGTTTATGTATTGATCAAGATGTGAAGTATAGACAAAATGTCGTATTTGAATTATTAGTCAGTATGACTTGATATATACCAAAAACGCACTGGCTAACACAGGGACACCTACTGAAACGTATTGACTTTATTATCTCCTTTAAACTACGGACCCATTCAGACACATCCAGCATTTTTAAACCAACAAAGTCAAGTCAAGTCAAGTGGAGTTTTATTGTCATTTCAACCATGTACAGCCAGTTAGTTTCTCCAGGACCAAGGTGCTACATAAGACAAACACAGAACAACACAGAACTACATATATTCACATAAAGACTACATAAATTTACATAAAGAACGGTACAGTAACAGAAAAAAAAGTGGAATACCATAGAAAAGAGGGCAAAACCCTCAAATAACTAAGAACCGAGGAAATCTTAGACATCGCTGGCCAATTACCTTGTTAATTACAATCTATTGTCGACAGCTCCAAAAGAAGATCTGCTCGCTGATTATACGGCACATTTGTCCTCCAATCCTGAGCTTTAATCGGTAATTACTACCTGCAGCTGCACATCTCCAGCTTCATGGGTACAGCGGGGAGACAGACGCAGCTCGAAAGGTTTTCAGCTGTCACTCTTAGATAGCAAAGCTCTCTCTCACTCTCTCTCTCTCTCTCTCAGTATGTGTGTGTGTGTGTGTGTGTGTGTGTGGTCAGCAGGGTTCCTGTCTAAACAGTATCTTGCCTGAAAACTCGTCCTTACCTCAGCGACACCCTCTTCCTGTTCATTAACATTACAGGCTATGAGTGAAAATGTCACGGCTCCCTCTTTAGAGCGGGAAGAAAAATCCGACTCCCAGGCAAAAAAGCTGCTTCTTTTCCCCCCTCCATCTGTTCAGAGAGCGAGCTGTCAGCTGTGAGCACTGTACAAAGTATTAAAAGACAGACAATCTGTGTGAGTAATAGTATCTCAGAAGCTATCCATTAGTGGTGCATCCCCAGTTTGTTCCCTAAAGCTTTCAAGTGCTGCACATGATACGCTCTTTAACTGTCAGAAACAATTATGCCATCAGTGTTATCAGCTTTTTTTTTTTTTTTCTATGGATTTCACTTTCAGTCCTGGAGTATCCATGCATGTATGCCTTCTCTTGGATCTTGTTAAATCATGTGTGTTACGCAGCAGGGTTAATAAATTTATCACATACTCATCATTTTACCTCATAATCAGTTCAAACAGACGTAAAATAATGTAAAGTGTGTCACTGCCCGGTTACTCATGCACGGAATATTGCGCGTTTTTTTTATTTTTTTAAATATTAATATTCATAGTATGATAACTGATCACAGTTTCATGGTACAGTATTAACTGACCATTTAAAAACACACAAGCTGGTAGTGAAAATGTATGAAAAAGCTTATTTAGAAAATAAAAGTCTCTTTGAACATTCTTGCATATATACGGTTGAGGTGCAAGCCACAAGCTGTTCCACACAACCTTGGCAAACCAACAAAAATCGAAAGCATAACAAAAAGATTAAACCTCCTTATTGTTCTTCGTTTCTTATTTTTGAGAATGACTTTTACAATCTGGGTTAAATTGTCAGTATTTATCATTCTGTTTTTTTTTTACAATCTGGCTACAAGGAAAGGCGGGGAAAAAAAAATCTAACTAGCATGACAGTTTGCATTGCTGCTTTGCTTAGCCAAAAATAGATAGTTGTTTGGTTTAGTTCCTGTTAATAATGCCATGTTCTTCTGTGTGTGTGATAAAGTTATGAACATGCTAGGAGTGGCAGCAGAAGTAGCAATGTAACTTGTTCACAACAGTAGTGGAACACACAGCTGAAGGGTTTTCAGGGCAGTCCACACCCCCTGCTCAGAGAAATGGAGGTTACTGTAGCATGATTTAGGGTGAGTCCAGAGGGAGGGGGGTTGTGAAAATTTTGGGGAGTTGTAGCCGGGCCCTAAAGGCATGAGAGTCAATGGAGTAAAAAAACTTGACTGGATAAAACATTAGTTGGATATTATATGGATTTTTAATCTGTGTTAAGAAGTCAGTGGTGAGGTAACTGTCTAATGATGCACTGTGACATGGTAACAACTCTATTGTATACGAGGTCATTACTGGATCAAGAGGTGTGTGTGTGTGTCTGTGTCTGTGTGCACGCCAGTCATCACTCTGGCTGCTTCGCCCCTTTATTCAGTTGGCTGTCTCTTTTTATCCAAAGTGCCTTTGACACTTTTTAGTCAAGATACAACTGAGGGTCTTGCTCAAGGACCCAAGGGCACTCTCCCCCAAATACTAGTTCACTTCTTCCATTGCTTCATCACTTCCTGTTCACAGACATGCACAACTCATGCACACATTGCGAAGTCTTGCCGTTACCTTTTCTTCCAGGTAAGTTCTGGTATCTGACCTTTGCCTTGATCTTTTGACTTCTTTTTGGATTTGCCATTTTAATGTATTGAATATTGTCGTGTTTGACCCCAGAGTATTAGTCCCAGTTTAACCTCTCTTTAATAACAACGAAATATATCTGGCAGTTGTTGGGCTTTTTACTCTGAAGACTTTCCCAGGTTGAATATGGTGCTCTTCTTTGCACCTGGATCCCGGGAGGTGTGTCTTTGTTTCCTGATGATTGTTCTATCTGTACATTTGACCAGATGATTAGAAACCAAATCCACCAAAAGTGGAATCAGGTGGAAGTCTATCTATGGAGTACATAATTGGTAATGCTTAGGTTCAGATATAGGTCTCCCCTGGTACCCATTTTTTAATAAAAAAAAACATTTTTTTTTTTAAGAACTTATATAGACAACTACTTGGATGTTGCTCCAAACACACCAGTAGGTGGACTGGCTGTACTAAATTGCCCCTTGGTGTGAATGAGTGTGTGAACGTGTATGTACATGGTGTCATGTGATGGACTGGCATCCCATCCAGGGTGTATTCCTGCCATGTGTCCAGTGTTCCCGGGATAGGCTTCAGCTCCATGACCAGGAAACTGCTTACTCAAGATGAATGAATGCCGTATTAATGAAATAAAAAAAAATTCATATGCTTTACAGCTTGTGTGTGTGGAACACACATACAGTTAATAGAAGTCAGTAGAAGGTGTAGTGTAAATTAAGGCATCATAACTCAGATAACTCTGGACACTGATGAATATGGGTTGTGACTGATGGTAATGTAGCCTCTGTGTGACCCTTCGTTCACCAGAGCTTGACACGGCCACTGATTAACACCAGCTCTGATAGGTTTCTATAAAGATCATATGGTCAATCAAAGGACATTGGAAAATATATGTTGATGCAGAGACTATCTATGTGACCATAAAAGCCTTATTACACAGACAAGTTGCTGGTGCCTACTCTGTAAAAGAGCTAGTTGTTAAAATAAGTTTAACAAAATACTGCTGGTCCAGAGTGAAGAACCATGACCAAGTTGAAGTAGGGATATATAGTGTTATAAACTAATGCTTGGTTCGATGTTGTTCTTCTTCTTTTGGCTGCTCCCATTAGGGGTTGCCACAGCAGATCGTTGGTCTGCATATTTGAGTTGTCACAGTTTTATTTATGCCGGATGCCCTTCCTGACGCAACCCTCCTCAGTTTTATCCGGGCTTGGGACCGGCACTGGGAGTACATTGTCGTGTGCGACCCCAGTGGCTGGGATTGGTTCCCTGGCAGGCAAACCTGGGCTACGGTGGTGAATGGACTGAGGCCTAACTACTTGTCCTCCATGGACCCCTTGGTTCTTAGATAATTAAAAACAATAAAACATGTCTCATCACCAAGTTTGACAGGGTCATGGTTTTAATCCCAAACCGGGTTAGTTCTGGATCAAGGTTGCAGGTGGAAAAAGAAGGTCGCTGGGTGCCATCTCGTTGGGCTAGATTCAAAATAGTCCACGGCTGCCAAGATCTTGTTTCAAAGCTAATAGTCGGAATTAAAACCAATCAATTTCCACATACAAAAGAACAGTGCAAACAAAGGGAATGTGTAAGTGCAGACAGTGTATCTATGTCTGCTGTAAGACATACAGTATTTTCAAAGATTGGGAGAGAAGGGGGATTATGGAGTAAATAATAGCCATACCAAGTGATAGCAAAAAATGTGTGTTATACATACTGCAAATCAGAAATGTGTGAGCACCATGGTCAGTTTGTTTCACACACAAAGACTGAGAAAAAAGAAGAAAAATGTGTCTCCTTTCCCAGTGCCTGTACTTCTTTGGTCTAGTTTCTGGTCTTCTGTGTGGCTCTGGAGAAGTATTTATTCCGGAAATGTTACTTTTACAAGATGATACGTGGCAACTCTGCTCATCTGTGCATATATTAATCATTATCTATGACGAAATATGTTCTCAAAACAAAAGACTCCAACACCTGATTATTTAACAGTTTGGCTCTAAAACCGGTGGAAATGCAGACTGGTTCTTAAGCATTGTCACTGCGTTATTGGAAAAGCAGTATAACAGCTTTGTTAACGGACGTGTAAAAGCTAGTCATAAGTGAGGCAGGGGTTAACAGTTACATGTTGCTAACACAGATTTATCTGGCAGTTAATTAATGAAAGCAACATGAGTTGTGGGAGTGAAGGGGCGGGAGAGACCGGTTCGGCTTTGCCTAACGAAGCTGGATGAAGCATGTTATGAAGATATGAGAATCCAAGGACCTTCAGAGGTGAAGGGATGGCCATCAAACATAATTCACATTCATGTCTAATTTGTGCTGGAGTGATGAAAAGCCCTTGATTGGGCTGCAGAAGATTAAGAGCCCACAGACACGTGGTGAACTCACCACAGCACTTCCCATCGTGCCAGCAAATGTCCCCTGCAGTCCATAAATCAAACTTTGGACTGAGGTGAATTGGACACATGGCTCTTAGTTAAGGAATTAAGTTAAATTCAGACCACACAGAGCCAATTTAGACATCATATTCAAGATATGCTAGCAGGGCTAAGCCTCTGTGTGTCTTTCAAATATAAAGGCCAATCATTATAAGGTTTCATTTTTGGCATCCACATCAGATTATTTGGGGTTTTTAATAGAACAAAGTGCAATAGTGCCACAAATATGAAGAAGCGAGGCTGGGGGCTAATTTCTTTCTAGCTCAGACTGTAGATTCATGTAGCCATATCAGGTGATTACACAGAGTGACACTCCCCCAAGAATGTGTGCCCATTTGGGCTGTGGAATGTAAAAGTAGATAGAATAAGCACACTTTGTACTGTCACATTGTACAAGTTACACAAAAGGATAGATGACAACTCTAATTTTAACAAAAAGGTTACTTTTGTAAACTTTTGTTACTTGGAAAACTTTTCTGTAAACCTTTTACCATTCAGAGGAAATACAGCATGAAACCAGTAGAACATTATAGACTTATAGAAAATATGAGAAAATATTAGACAAATACAAAATACTCAACACTTTAAGTATTAGAAAATCGCAAATGCAGCTGTCTATCTGCCTTTAAGTGTGTATGTCTGTGTGTGTGTGTGTGTGTGTGTGTAATAGTTCACCCTCATCTCTTATTAATCCATCGATAAGACCTTATGCATTTCTCAACCCTAATAGTTTAATTGTCGAAATATTGATGGATATTAGATTGTAGCCCTCACATCGAATATCACGACCAGCCATTACACGTTCTGAAAAGATTACGATGATGCTGAAACCAAATGACGGGCCAACAGAGCTAAATTCAATCAAGAAGAGACAGAAAGTCAGACCCTTGCACTGGTTTTGTGGTAGCCACTGATATACAGATGCCCAATCTGCCTGGTCAACATTCCAGATCTCACGTCACGTCTGAGCACACGTCACGTCTGCGACAGGTGTGGACAGGCCGGGGCGAGAGAGGGCCTGCAATCTGTGACGCTCCACTACCACCACCTGACAGCTGAGTGAGGAGATGGGGAGACTCACTACATGGCACCTTTCCAGGTTTATTTGTTACCAGGCTCCGTGATGCATGCGATGCATGACCTAGCCAGTGCACCTAGCATTCCAAACAAAAGAAAAGAGACAGTGAGCACTCTGGATACTGCAAATAGCAATAGGAAGGGAGGTAAGGGTTTTGTTGGTCAGCGTTGTCAGTTTGTAATAGCAGGAGTCCCTCTTCAGCTCCTTCCAGTCAGATAACAGCCAGGGAATGCACAATGACTTAATGCTTCCCCACCTGCCACTTCACATGCCTTCCTAGTGAAAGTGTGCTCAGCTTATCAGGACGACGATGAGGCTGAGGACAGGGGACGCTGAGAGAGCTTCAGCACTGCTGGATAAGTGCTACAGGGAGACAGTGTGAGGCAGGTGTCCTGATTAATTACCTGGGAGGAAGATCGTGCTAATCTACCATCATCTGGTAGATCGTGTACTGCGCTCTGGTACAAATCACAAACCACTATTCATACACAGGCTCAGCAAAGAGAATTTAACAGTTTGCTTTGACTACTTTTACGTATTTAATGCGATATCCAGTAGTGGTGGTAGGAATAATTTCACCATATGAATCCTATTAGAAGTTTCATAATATCTGCGAACATATTATATTTCCAGAGGCAAAAATATCCCCATTTGATTTGAAGTTTTAAATCTCTGGTTATCCATTTAGTCAGCTAAAATGGGTGTAAGTGGGTTAAATGACACATGCCTTGATGTAAGAAAAATCATTTATAGCATACTTTATTCAAATATATCATCTATTAATCCCTAATTGAATAAAAAAAAAGTGATAGTACATGTAACTTATTGAAGCTGTGGCTGAATCTCTAATGGTCGTCTACTGAATATATAGTTCACTAGAAAGAGTCTGAAATGACATTTTCTTATATCCTATGTAGTGCGCATATATAGGGAATATAAAGACATTTGGGATTTGGTGTCAACAGTGTGTTATAGGCAACTTTTTTTTACACTTTTTGTCGATCCTCATAATTCTCTGAATCACAGCTTGCAATACATTATATGTTTTGTATCATTTAAAATAAGTCACACTATTCGTACTATGTGCAAATTTGTGCACTACCTTTTTCCCTTTTATGTGCAATTGTGTCCTTATGTTGCTGTCTTGTATATTGTATATCTCTGTACGTTTGTTGTATGCACTTTATTTTTAGCTGTACGAGTACACTGCTGTAGCACAAGAATTTCATCTTTCATCTTCTGAAAGAATATGACAATATAGCGAACATAAAATGAGTATAGGCACAATAGGGACCTAACCACGAATTAGGTTAAACCAATTATTAAAAAATATATACATATTCTTCTTTTTTCCTTAATTTAATGAGTAAATTACTGAAAAAAGAATAATATGTATATAGTTTTTAATAATTGGTTTAACCTAATTCGTGTGTAGAGCAGAAAGCAGTGGCAAACAGGGAGCAGAACAGAATACCAGACTTTGTATCCTATATTTCAAAGACAACAAAAATTACTGACACAAATAGTAAGGTTATTGATATGGCTTAAACAGACAACCCATAGAGCTACCTTAAAAAATCCACTTTTACATTCAAATGGCAGCAATACATTGTATGTTTTACTGTATATCATATCATATCTTCTACTGAAAACATCTTCCCACATGCATGGGCTTTTCTGTCCTTAAGATAAGTTGAAGATGGTTGGATAAAATGCTTTATTTTGGTTTCCTAAAGGCTGGATTATACTTGCTTTTAACTATGTGTACACACAATGACTGATGCTTTCTCATCTGTGTGGTGCAATACCAACATTTCTAGACAGTTATTGAGTATTAACGCTAACTAACCGATTTTCCTATTAGGTTTAGTGTTTGAACTTTAAAGAAAACTCTCACATAATCTTCAACCCAACTGAAAGGTGATTTGCATACCAGTCTTCTGGATTTTCTAGATTAGCAGATACTTCTGTATGTAAGGTCAGAGTTTCCAGTTTGAGACAACGCTCAAGACAACAATCACGACGACGGCAGAAATTTTTAATGAAGCTCGTCAGTGTGTTTAATATCACTGTGCATGAAATCGCTTTACGGTTTTACAGTTTACTCGGAAACCAGATGGATAGGGATGTTTAGGCTCTGACGTTCCATTTAGCGAATGTCACTTTTAATGTAAATAAGGTACATAGGCCAGTATGTGAACAATGCCGCTCATGCTGCCGCTGTTTCTGCGTGCACGCAGAAAGCTGTGCATCAATTATAAATCTGACTTAAGGGTTAAATATTTGTGTTATGGAAAAAGAAAAACAAAACTATGGTCACACCAATCAAAATTAAGATGAAAAAAAAACAATCAAGTGATATTCTTTGTTTAAGAAAGTGACTCAAATTTTGACCATCACAAATACATAGTAAAAGTGTAGCACTAATGCTAATCCTCATTCTGTCTGTGGTAGTAATAATGATAGGCACATTAATATTCAAAGGAATTTGAATATTAAATATTTCAATAATTCTGTTCCTTTCAAAGGTATTTAACGACCCTACTATCCAATAAAGACAGCATGAAAATAAAAAAACAATATTTCGAATGCTTTGATTTTTGGATGGATGTCATAAAATCAGAGAGGACGTGACAAGCGGACAAGATAGTTCCGAAAAAGAGCTTTTGACACGTCAAATAGCTCGTTTCTGCATGGAGAGCCTTAAATCAAGATGTATTCCTCAAACTGAAAGACAGACAGGACGACTCTCGTCTTTTCTGCTCAGCAGCTTCAGTGTTCAGTCTTCAGCCATCAGTGTTGTGACTCTGGTCTTCAGTGTTGCGACTCATGCTTGCATTTCTATGCGTCAAATTACTGTATATCAATAATAATAATCAGCATACAAATATACGGTGAAGTGTTTGCCTCCCCCACTGCTCTACAGACATTACAGATGTACATAATGTACATAATGTAACTTTATCAGAGTCATTACTTTACAGAAAGCCTGTTTAGTGGCATCAAAGAGACGCTTGTCATACACTCTTATTAAACACCCGCCTGAAGACAGCACTCATTGCAGTGTCGGATAATTAAGAGAGCTTTTTTTAATGGAGTTATTACAGCTGCCCAGGATGACGTGGCTACCCATGATTCACAGAGAGGGGCCGAATACAGCCGGCTTTAATGGGATCCACATGGGGGGCTGCTGGGAGTCTTTTGTGTGGTATCAGTAAGGGGTGCCACTCTTACAGAGTACAGCTATAGAGGGTACATTAATCACTGCAGGGCTTTTTCCTTTTCTGCACATTTTAAGACCGACTCGGGGCAAAACTAAACCGACAGAAATAGGCCATGTTCTCGCTGATATCATATTACAATAATGGATTACACTGCATGAGTCCAAGGTAGCAGAGACAAATTAAGATTATGCAAATTTGACCATGCTAACTGTCCACAGCTAGCATCAGTTCATGCTAGCTGGTCATGACTAGCATTATTAGCTACTTCAAGTCCTTCTGTCCTGTTCCAGAAATATAACAATATTAGCCAAAAAAAAGTCACAAAAGTACATTAGTGTGATCTAGACTCGGCCCGGCTACCGGTTCTGGTTGTTCTGAGAATATCCTATATAGCATTACACCATAGCACTGCTTAATTCTTGATTCTGATTGGTCCAATCCATTTTCTCATTAACTCAGAGTAGTTTGGCTGCAAGACAAAGCCTGGCTTTATATTAATGTGTTAATATGTTAACATAAATAATGTTGAATTACGTTAACGTTTACATAACTGGAACTACCTTGTTTCATATATGTTCATATATTGTTAGTGTTTGCAAATTACTGTGGTATAAAAGAAATAAACACATCAGGAAAATAATCATCTACCTTGGCTTGCTTTATTACTATAAAGTTGCTGCAGCATTTTCAGTTATAGGAAAGTTAACACTATGATTTGCTGAGCATTGTGTGAGTGACGTTCCAAAAACATGCTGAAGCAAACCATTATTACAGCAGATGTTAAGAGAACACTGCAGGAACACTACATTTTTGAAAAGCTACAGCCGGACCTTCTTGTAACATGCTGAATTTTGGCTGAACATTCTAATCAGATATGTTAAGTTAGCTAGGTTTCATTTACCGAAACATAAAATGTGTCCATTCCAGTGGTGTCCAATGGACTTGTGTCCCACCCACAGTGTATCCACACCTCATGGCCAGTTTTATCAGAATAGGCTCAAGATCCACAGAGACTCTGGTCAGAATAAAGCACTTACTGAAGACGAATAAATGAATGTTTGGCAAGACTTCACAATAAATCAATGTTCTGTGTGTGATTATATACTATAGACTCAGGAAGTGAACATGGAGGTAGGTCAGAATTCCAGATTAGATTCAAGATGAAAACGGTGTATATTGGAAAACTGACAGTGTTTAGTTATACTAATCCAATTTTCTGTTATGGAAAAATCACATATTAGTTCACAAATGAAGACCTTTTCAGCACCTCGGGCTCAGAAGAGGTTAACAAAATAGACCGACGTTAGACTATAAAAAGTGAGCGAGAGACACCACACACACTGATAAGGGGGGAAAAGCCTCCAATTTGTTCGTTTGTGGGTTTTTTTTTCCATAATGCAAAAAAATGCTAAAAATATCTCAACAGTCACCAGGGACTGAATGACACCAGGGAGAAAACATTACACATGTGGAGAAATTGAAGTGCCGATATGAGCAGTCTAGAAGAAAGCTTGAAGAGGAAAAAACAGGAACTTGATAGACATGAAGTGGGGGAGATAGAGAGAAAGAGAGAGAGAGAGGAAGTCTCTTTGGCCAGCCATGCTTGACCATGCTCCTTGGAAAGCCCTTCTCTCCCCTCATGCTTTGGCTCATGTGCTGCATGGAAATGAACCAGCACTTCACTGCTCCACTCGTCCCCGTAATACACTCTCTGTAGTGGTGACGGCCCACTAATGAGTACACTTCCAGCCATTAGGCTGCTTACGACAGCTAGTGTGCTGCTAAGCCCCAGGGGTTGCAACGCACCATGTCCTCTAGGCTTTTAAGCCTCTGCGCAGTTATATCGCAATGTGTTACATTTTATTGTCCATATAATGGTGCTACTTTTAGGGGTGGATGATGCGAACTAGGGTTAGATTCTAAAAATAACAAGAAGATGAGAATACCACTGCATGACTACTGAGCGCCATATATCGGATACAAGTACTGTCACCATCAACTGAGGAAAAAACACACTGATAATATAACATATAGGGAACGAAACATGATATTGCATGCCTTTACAGGAAAAGAATCAATGACAAGGTGGTGTGATGTGGGTTAACACAAAGTGGAGTTACTTTGACCACCTCGAAGTTGATTCTTTTCCAATAACAGCATTTCCTAAAGCAATGTATTCCTTTAATACTGTCTTACTTTATATCCGTTTATAGTTATGTCTCATGTTGTGAAACAACTTAGTTATGGTCATCGCTTACATTATAGCAGCTATAAACATCTGTTCCCTCACCGGCCTCTTGAAATTAATAAGACGGATATGCAGCTTGTCATGTTTCCTAGAAAACCAGAAAGAGCGCATGACACTGTCCTTTGTGTGGATTTCCCGTGGCGGAAAACAGTGTTACAGTGACTGTTATAAAGTGCTGACACTGGATACTCCTTCCATAAACATTTCCTTACAGAAAACTTCACCTTATAAACAATTATCAACAACATTTCTGTTTTGTTAAATAAACTGTTTATTTTTAGTCTTCGATTATGTGAAGTGTTGATCGTACAAGTCCATGAGAATAATGTACACATCCTAGAGTTTTTGCAGAGATATCGCTCTGTTTCTGTTATGCAAGGGCACTGAAGATCCAGGCAGATCCAGGTCAGCTGGAGCTGAGCCGTGTGCAGTAGAATGCATAGGCTTATCTGGCTCAGTTTTTGTCTCTACAGGCATGAGGCAGGCATTTCCTCCCTTTAATCCTACCAGTTTACAAGACAGCCACTTTATAGGGTCATTGTGAATGGCTGTTTCCCTCCATTTAGCCAGCGCGCCACACTCATTCCAGCTAGTTTAACGCTGCCACGGCTCCAAGAAGAAGGATTACTCTCGGGTCCGTGTTGCTTTGCGAGGTCCATGCAGCACAGCCAGCAGGCGGTTGTTTGTATGTCGGCCTTTTAAAATGGACAAATCAATCAAATAACGCTAACAAGGCTAGAAGCAGTGCAGCTAGTTTGCATGGAATAATACAATTAGCTTTCAGATAGCAGCACACGGTTTATGTCATTTTATAAATAATGAATGAAAGCTGCAAAGATGTAAAGTAAAAGTTGGTGGTCATTGAGATCATGAGATTTCTAGGCAGCAAGCGCCACAGCTAATAACAATAAGCTATCGAACTGTATAGGTTAATCCATTTCAAGCACACACAGTACAGCTAAAACAGAAACAATTACATAAACTTTAAAAAAAAAGCTATTAAATCTGTGACCTTTCCCCATCGTGGAACTGAGCTTGCGTGCCATTATAACTCGTGTTAATTTTGTTAGTGTGACTGAATGTGTGTGAGGCTGAAAAGTAAAGGCCACTTTGCCATTTTAAGAGAAAAAACTGCTAAATGCATGGCTTTTATAAGTGGTAATGCATGCATAAGCAGGCACTTGAAATTCACTGTCAGCAAACATCAGAAGGGAGGAAATTTGCTGCATGAGCAACTTGTAGCAGGTTGGTAATGATGAGGCCAGAGGACTCAACCCTGACCAAGTTATTATCCTGCCATCAGATTTTATATTTAAAATGACAACTCTACAACTCTTCTCACCACTCGCTAACTGGCACACGTCCAGCAGGCTCGCGTGTCCTTCACCAGGACACTGCTGCTTCTCTTTATTTTATTTTATATGGATACTATTCAAATAATGGAATAAGATGTTCATCTCGAGTCTTTTGTAAGAATATCATTCTAACTAATTAAGGTTCCCACTGGGGAGACTGTGAAGTTGGCCACGGGCAAAGACTGAAAGAAATCAGTGAGGGGGAAAAAAAAAGAGGCAAGAAAAAGAAAAAAAGGAGAAAAATCCAATTCCATCACAGAGGAGCGTAACAAAGAGGGCGGTGGCCGATACCACACAAAAGCGGAATGAATTCACAACAGCCGAAGCGCAAAGGCATTCTTTTACTTCCTATTATAGCGCACGTCCGAGATGTTGTGATCTGATTCTCGGCGGAGTCTCGGCGCTTTTCCGATCTTTCTGAATTCCAAAGCCGCTTCATCCATTATCTTTTAATAGGAGGGTGATTGCTCCACAATGCAATCGCTACTGCTCACAGCATCCACACAATGAGGGGAAATAAATAAAGAAAGAAAACCACCATGGACGACAAAACAGACAACAATGAGTGAATGTGCTCACATAATGATTATGGCATTGATAAAATGTGTGGGCTATAATTTACACTAAATAGCCTTGCTCCATCCAAAATCTCTAAAAAGCCTTTGGAAGCTGACATATGCTACTGCTATACTACTATACGACATATACTACTATGCTATGCTACTATTATTAATAATACAGTGTCTGTTTGCATTATAAGCCATAAATTATTACTATTTACACTATTAAACCTCAAAACACACAGAACACACAGACATGTACATAGTACTTCTTGATTTTGCGATGGTCAGCCAAACTTGATCACATATCATCACCACTAACAGTTCATTTGACTTATTTAGCTCAGTGTCCTGCTTAGCACAAAATATTGCTTTTAAAAGCATTCCCACCTACAGTTTAGCTAAATCAGCTAAGCATTCCTGCTAGCTACTACTCTCTAATGTTAGAGAGCTAACTAGCTATCTTGTTAACGTTACAATTTTATTAGCTAGGCAAGCTCTGTAAAAACCTACCGAATGTTAGGAGAGATTTTATATTATGTAACTAAAAATAAGGAAGGGTAAGCTAACAAACATATAACTATTATAGCTATTATATCTTGACTATAATAGACTGTGTGATAAAATGTTCTCCATGGCTGGTTATATGATAAAGAGCCTCTAACGATAGACCTGTGATTAAAGAAATTCACCACGCTCTGCTTACGTCATCAATCCAGTGTGATCCAGGCCCAAAGTGAGCTTGAGGCGATTTTTAATCCTGTCCGTTTGCATGTTTTGTTTACGTTTGGCCATTGCCACTACCGTGTTTGTTGCTGTCCTGTGAGTTTATCATCCTGTGCTGTCCTCCTGTTGATGGAGTTTAGGCGAGCATCGTAGCAATGCTCACACTGAAAAGATTTCCCGACACTGCCAGAACTTTGATTGTCTGTCTTTGGTCGTAATGGCACTAAATCAGCCATCGGTGAGTACGTCATATTATGTGACTAAGACCACCGATCTCTAAGACTTATTTTTAACAATGTGTGATTGTTGTGCGACAGCAAAATCAAGCTGAAAGTCGTACAGTAAAAGACGGCTAAACTAATAATCATCATCAGGCAAACGTTTTATTCAAACGCAACTCACTTCACGCATACAGCTGAGACTAGCTGAGAGCTAAACAGCTGACTAGCTAAGTGCTAAACAGAGCAGCAGTGGCTCTCTGGAAATCCTTCAGACTTTTTAAAACCTTAACCACTAAACCTGTACTGCCCTGTTTTCACTTCAGATGTAACTTAGCTAGCATGATTCACTCATAATGCTAACCGATGACCATTCTACTTCTTTTACCATCAGTATTATTTTCTGAGTAAGCTACGATCATCATCATCATCATGCCAGTTCTGCTCTTCTTGTGTTCCAGGAAGGGTGGATAATGGACGTATGGTTAGCATGCTTTGAGAAATGCTCCCTCTAAAGCATCCACTTCACACACTTGGTCAAGGCAGAGCCTCACGAGCACCAGCAGAGGAGATAAGTGTGAATAAAGATGGTGCATGCTGGGTATTGCCTCTCCTCTGATTAACTGCACTGAGGAGGCATTAGGAAGAAGCATGTATTATCTGCTGCCCATTTGGCTCGTGTTCCTCCCTACGTGCGTAATTATTATGTCTTTCTGACACATACAGTATTTTAGGCATGGGTCTGTCTCCGAAGCGTCTTCGTAAGCCTGTGGACTGTGATCACCCTCAGATGTTTGACGGGAAACAGGTAGACAGTGGTCTGATTTTTTTTGTTTGTTTGTTTGTTTGTTTTTATTGAGCATAATTCCTGTGTGTGAGAAAGCCAAGAGAGCGAGTGACAAAAATAGTGAGTATGCGATGAGTCAGAGTGTGTGTTCAGGCCTACAGGTTCTCCAGCGACCCATCACTGGATATGGCACTTCCTCTTCTTCTCTCTCTCTTTCTTCCTCTCTAGCTCTCTCCTGCACACTTTTGATAAAAAAGCATGCGCAATTTCAGAACAACTTATTTTGACAAGCAATCGTTATCCATGGACAGGTGCTAGAAACCGGATGCGGTACATTTCAGTGATGTAAGCACTGCGAACAGGTACACATTTACAATACCTGCCTCATATTACTGCAAACTCTCGGGCCTTGCTAGCTCAGTCGATAGAGCGCGAGACTCTTACTCTCAGGACTGTGGGTTTGCGCCCCACACTCGGCACCAAACCCAGCCACTAGGGTTGCACAAGCTAGGAAAAAATGGGAGGGTTGTGTCGTGTCAGGAGGGGCATCCGGCATAATACTTGTGCCAAATATAATATTCGGATCATAAACCAGATTTCCATAATGGAGATGGATGATCCACTGTGGTGGCCCCTAATGGGAGCAGTCAGAAGAAGGAAATTACTGCGAAATCTCCTTTGGGTACATTTTGCCATAATATAGCAAGTTTTCAAGCAGCAGTGGACTAATAACAACCGCTTGCAAAGCAGAGAGCCAACGTCCAGAAATGTTGTTATACAGGAAGAAATTCAAATCACATGCAAACTGCTGCTGTAACTTTATGGAATCAGCTTTAGTGCTAGGAATAAAGCCAACTCATCACTAATGGTTACTGTCCTGGCATACGTGTTTATTACAACATCAAAATATACTAATTATGTTAGAAATGCTTGTTAATTTATAGATGTCCCTGTGAAAACATATTCCAAATGGCTGCATTTCAGTCACTGATTTTAATGTTTAGCTTAAAGGTTTTAAAAAAAAAAAAAAAAAAAAAAAAAAAAAAAAAAAAAAAAAAAAAAAAAAAAAAAAAAAAAAAAAAAAAAAAAAAAAAAAAAAAAAAAAAAAAAAAAAAAAAAAAAAAAAAAAAAAAACTCCTACTACCCAAATTTACACAAATATTGCCATATCACAGATAATTTTGGATTTTTTATTTGGATTTGTCAAGTTTTTTTTTCTTCTTATTTTTATGTTATTTATTTTTTATTTATTTGTTTTAAGTGACCTAATCTATTATTCAACTCCTATCCAAATACTACAAAAACATTCTCACAATACACAATAAAAAATAATATAAAATAGTATAACCACCTTTAAAAAATGAACAATGAGGAAATAATTCTAGTTCTTTTGTATTTTTATTTAATAAAATCTAGCCATAAAAGTACATTTCAACATGGTACATGTAGGGAAATTAAACATTAAGTAAGAAAAAATGTTTTGATCGAATCAACATTAGAGTTGTCAGTGTTGTGTCACACAACAATAAAAAGTATCACAATATCATATCTTCAGATCATCCAGCCTTAAGTCTAATCATAATATATAACTTAATAATTTACTAAAAATAATAATATTAAAACAATGATCACAAGAATTCGGGATGCAGTGTTCAAATTGTTCTAGTTATTATTATTATTATTATGAGCTCCTAAAGTTCTAACAATTCACATGACTCAAGTCGTATGAAAGGTTATGAAGGTTAAGTTGTGGGTTACAGGCGTGGTTAGTGTTTGTATCTTTGCGTAAGGCTTTCATTCATTCATTTAGAGTAAGCGCTTTATCCCGATCAGGGTCATTTTGGATCCGGAGTCTATCCCGGGAACACTCAGGAATACACCCTGGATAGGACATCAGTCCATCATAGTGCAACATTCATATACACTTTCACAACTAGGGGCAATTTAGCATATCCAATCCACCTACTGACATGTCTTTGGGAGGGGGATGAAACCGGAGAACCTGGAGGAAACCCACACAGATACGAGGAGAACATGCGAAACTCCACACTGACAGTAACGTGAGCTCAGGATTGAACTGGAGAGCCTGGAGCTGTGACCATCACCTTGGCTTGTTTGAATTTATACAAATATCTCATAACATTAGTTTGACAAAAAAGTGTAAAAACATTCTGATTGTGATTTGTGCACACGTCATGGTCCACTTGAGGAAGTCACCAAATCACCCGCAGTCCCAGGACATACCAGGCAGAACCGGTAATAATCCTGGAAGCTGTGAGATGCGTGTCTGGGCTAGCTTTGCAGCATCACACCAAACAACATGAGCAAAAATGGAGCACATCTTTTGCCTCCAATCTCACACATAGCACAGTTCGTCATTGCATCAGGACGCCTCTGCCTGCAGATCGCTCACGCCGTTCTCTGGAGCTCCATGCTGCTGCGATAACCACAGAGCGCTGAAGATTGAGTCGTCGCCCACCATGAAGGAACCTGAACCTAGACTTACAGCCTAGATGCCTCTGAGGTGATTCCTAATGAATTAACTCTAATTAACATGAAAATAACACATTACAGAGATGATATTCTAGTAATTGCGACCTGAGTGTACCACAGTGAAATTTTGTGATAAAAATTAGTGATAAGAATTAACAATGTTGTAGAGTCTCCATCAAAAAGATTTCAGGTCACATGACCTCCATCTGAAACTAAAAGCATGGGAAGGGCTTTTGTTTTATCTAACGCCATTTAATTCTCCATATATTGTTTATCTTGTTACCATTTAAAAGTACAGTTTGTCATTTTTAAAGTATTTTTCGAACCTATATTAATCATTTCATTTTAAAAGAACTTTAAAAACACTACGATTTGCAAAACTGCAATCGAATCAATCAAACAATCAATTTTGTTCGATTTTTTTTTCAGGCTTCTCTTTGTTTTGTTTTTTTCCCAGCCCAGAAATGAGCTCTGCCAACATTTTTACCCCTGTTGTTCAGCAGTTGTCCAGCATGGAGGAACCTGAATCAGTTGTATGGCTGAGTCGCCTATTTGTGTGTGTGTGTGTGTGTGTGTGTGTGTGTAGGAATGCCATCTGTCAATCAAAGGTTAGAAGTATGGGCTGATGGAAAGGCAACATCTGAGGCTTTAGTGTCATTGGGTTGTATAACATGGCTGCATGGTTCCTGTGTGTGTGTGTGTGTGTGTGTGTGTGTGTGTGTGTGTGGGTGTGGGTATGGGTGTGTGTGTGTGTGTGTTTACAGTAGAGAGTTAACGGAATACGAATATATTATTCCAACAGAATAGATAATGTGTTTTAAATGAGTACAAATATCGATACAAATAGTAGGTTTGCTACTATTTTTGTTGTTGTTGTTCTGTATTGTTTTTGTTTTTGGTTTTTTGGCTTGCCAGAAAGGTTCACAAGGCATCTCCTTGAGACTAGAGGTGTACTTCAGGACTGGGGTCCTACATTTACTTTCATGCAGCTGTGAGCGAGTGGTCAGATATGAATCTTAAATAAAGAACGTGTGGTGGTCCTTGGTAGCTGTCTGGTCATGGTTACATTGGTTTAAATTAGGATACTACTTTGTTTACATTTATTAGAAAATATCGCAGACAGGAAGGTGATAACAGGATTACGACATCAGTCCTGCACAACACCGATTCAAGTTCAAATCCGAATACAGACACTAATATTTAGCACTAATCAGGTAGAGATACAAAGACAGATAGTGCCATGGCGTTACACCACTAATACTCAGGGGTTTGGCAGATTTGACGTGAGACAGTGATGAGGGTTTGGAGCTGAATGCTGAATGAAGGTCAGGAAGAGCCTCCAGGAAGAACACTGAAAATAAACAAAGGAAGAGCTCTAGGGTTAGTGTAAGCACTCTGTGTTGTGTTTGTGTGTGCGAAAGAGGGCATGTGATGGGTAAAGTTAACACACTATGACAATAGGAAACTAAAAGTCTGTCTACTACTAGCACTACAGGAGGCATGATTGGGGGGGGGGATGAATTTTAAAAACCACCATTCAATGATTTTACACAAACCAATCTGGAAGGCACAAGACCTGGATGACATGCACCATTTCCCCTCATCTCCATGTCAAAAGCAAAAAGCAATAGCTGCAGTTTTGGGGCACTTTGTTCAGCTGTAATGTTTGTTCAAGCCCAAGAGCAAGCACTTCCAGAAGCTAGTTTCAGACAGCTGGATGGAAGCTGACAAGCAGCACAAGACACTCTGACATGTGCAGATAGAAGTGAAACGTCGAGCGCACAACGAGACAAAAACTGCTCACACAAGGAATTGGGAATTGTTCTGACAAATAAAATAGTGTTAGAGACTTTTTCCCCCAAAAAGTATTCCTCATATGTAAAACTCATAAGGTGTACACTGCATTATGAATATTGAATGCGTGGAAATCAACTCCTTATTATAAACACTCCACCTGCCATCATCAACGCTTTCACAAACAAGCGTGAATATTGCATGCTCCTTATTTTGTTATGATTACCCACGGTAATCTGATGGAGCCCTCCTCTTCTCGGCTGTGATTTGAGGGAGAGGCCGTCTCCGACTGCGCCAAGGCATGTAAGGCTCATTTGAGACACGGCAGCGAGCGGCGCAATCAACACAGGAACAGCGTCGACTCTGGGCCCGAAAACGCGATGTTAATTTAGCCAGAGCCACTTGAAAGTCAGCAGGATCCTTCTTAATTAATGCAGAATGACTTTCAGTCTGTGCCGGCTCACAGCCTCCAGACCCTGCACTCTCAGACCCAGGCACAGGGCAAAGGGGCATCACAGGGGGCCACAAATCATCATTACATCATTACACACTGGCAATATTACACTAGCACATCCTCTAAACACAGGACTGATGACAAATATCACTACAAATGTATATATGTTTAAGCCTTCTATATACCATGTCACATGTTTTACATTTGTGGAGCGGCAGTAAAAATGATTTATGTTGTTAGGTTTAATTCCGGTAATGAACCTGAAAGGAAACGATATTACGAGATGATATTCTGGATATTGTGACCTGAGAGTAACACAGTGAAATTACGAGTGCTGAAAATGAACAACGTTTAAGAATCTGCAACAAAACGATTTTGAGTAACATGACCTCCACCTTAAACTAACTGCATGTCAAGTTTTTTGGTGAGTATCTCTCTACATCCATATAACTCTCTATATTGCTCACATGGATAACATGTCAAGGTGCAGTTTGTAATATTTTTTATTTTAGATAGTATTTTAGATCTAGTAATCATTTATTCCATTCAATCTGAGCAAAGTATTCAAGGTAAAGCTGTCTTGTGTGTGTTGTGTTTCACAATCACTGAAAATATTAAAGCTCCACCTCTTTTATTCCTACACTTATACAAGGATTCTTTGTGCTTCCTATTCCTAGCTATATAGCCTCCTGAGCTGGAGACGCTAATTAGCAGTGTCTTGCTGTGCTAATGTTAGCTAGTGAGCTGCTAGCAAGCTACAGAGGGTTAGTTGTGTGAACTGAAATGCAGAGCAGCACAATAGCTGGAATAAGATAGGAGGGAGTGGGAGGAGTCGAAGGCGCTCGATGATGACATCACATGGCCAGGACTGGTTAAAAGAAAAGTTGTATGACGAAGTACGCTGAAAAGATGTTAATCCAGGAAAGTGTATGAGAACTTTCAAAAAAAAAAAAAACCTGTTTTAAGCTCCAATAAAAGCACACACACGCTCTCTGTGTGCCAGACAGGTGCGCCTTTATCGTAAAAACCTTGAACCGCACCACCTTTGTTCGTCTGTCGCATCGACATGGCGACAGAGTCGGATTTAATTCAAACACATGCACGCACATACACAAACAAGGTTCCTGTCTGTCTGTCCCAGCCCCTTCAGGGAGGAGGGAACGGGAAGTGCAGGAGTGAGAGTCAATGTCAAAGCCTTGTTTCGCCTCCAGTAATGGACATGAAGTGCTCCGACACGGCCGAGATCACACGGTGAGACGGTGACCTGGGACAGGACACGGAGGAGGAGGAGGAGGAGGAGGAGGAGGAGGAGCAGTGGCATCCACTATGTCAGCCTGACTGAAAGACATTAAGTAGGCCATGATAAAGGAGCAGAAAACCAGGGAAAGGCAGAAACTCCTGCATGTATGCGTTATTCTACAGGACGTACGTGGGTATATACATCACGCTAAGCATATCCGTCGATCTGATAAAGCGAACAAGCTCCTCCAAATAACAAATTGCTTTTGTCATGAGGGACGTCGATGATCTTATTGAAATAGAGTGCCATGAGGGTTGCTTTAATCAGGTACCAGCGCCGTAATGCATATCATATTCAAGTCAACACAGCTCCAGGAGATTATGTTCACTGAGTGCATCCGTGAAATGAAGATAAATCTCTGCTTTCACCATTGTGAGACTGTGCGCTCGCCCGACAAACCTTGCCAGGCATGGCGCCTCCAATACCACAAAAAAAAAGATGATAATTTAGCTTTTTAGCTTGTTCCTGACCTAGAAACGTAATTCTCTACTAGGCGCTAAACAAATAAATCAGAAATGAGAAAAAGAACGACTCAAAGCCATCAAAAGCAGTGGCACGGGCAGTAAATCTCAGGGCGCACTCAGGTGTAACCGTGTGTGCGAATCAGGAGCTAAATTTGGAATTAGCAGCTCGCCAGCTAACAACACATACATCACGCTAATGCACTTCTGTCATCCTCGGCATCCTCTTAATCAGAGCACATCTGTGTTCAGATGGCTGGCCCGCCCGCTGATAAGGTAAACATAGACGCCTGGGTTTGTGGTTTGCATTCACCGGCACCGGCTTTCTTTCACACAACTGGGCCTTCTCGCCAGGCTGAGTTAGCGATGTATTAGCAGTGCCTGTCTTCTCACATGGTTTTAATGGGCTAGAGGTGCTTTCAGGATTTCTTAGCAAGTGGGTCATTTTTTTTTGATGATGAAACTATAACTCTGTTCACCTGTATACAGATTTTTATATCTCTGTTTACACAAAAGTGATTTGAAAACACTCACATGAGCACGCCAGTCCAGGATGTGGTGATAGGATTTCGCAAACTTTAATGTCAAAAGCACTGTGTATTGAGCCGTAGAGAAGGAAAAAGTCAGAAAAACACCAATACAGCTACAATTTATAAAATGAAAAATGACATACACAATGAGGCCAGACAGTGAGATGGATCTACTGCTTAAGGTTCATAACACACGCAAACCCACAACGGTTACGCTCTGGTTCACGCTGTGACGTTAACATTTTCAAAAACGTCCATTTTTCCTGTCCATCTTTGAGTTTGTTTTGAAAAGCTTCAATCCGAGCGATTCACAGTGCGCAGAGAAAAAAAACTACAGTTACACAAATGTTAGTAACCGTGTGCACGGGGCGTAAGTCAAAGTTGGCTGATATGAAGATATAATATGAATATTGTGATAAATTATTGTCACAATACACTTTTCTGAGATATCATGAATATCATGATGTTTAAATATATATTTTATATATACATGTACTTACAATGTTACTGGAAGCAGCAAATTTGATATTTTGTATTTAACCTTTAAAACTGTAAAATGTAAAAAAAATTAATAATAATTTTTCCAGATTTTAAATTTTTTCAGTGTTAAGTGTTTTAAATAAATATTTTTTTAATAGATAAAACAAAATATCTACAACATGTTTAATATAAAAAACAAAATGCATTTATTTCCGTAGGCATTATATAACTTATCAAACCTTTTTTTTTTTTTTTGAGGAATGGAATACTAGTTTTCCTGGCAAACTAACATCTCTAGCATAAGGATTGATGTGTGTGTGTGTGTGTGTGTGTGTGTGTGTGTGTGTGTGTGTGTGTGTGTGTGTGTGTGTGTGTGTGTGTGTGTGTGTTCGATTACACTGCATTGTGAATTCATGAGTTATATTTCCACAGAGACATTAAAACAGGCTTCACACATTTTTATTTCTGGGTTACATTATGCAGAGAATATATATTCACCGCATCAGCATTTCATATTTATATTACAAATGTCCTGCTCCGGTTATGAGGGCATCATACTTCCAGTGCCGTCCAAAAGTATTGGTGCCCTTTACAAAAATACGAGCACAATTCATTGTGTAAAAGGAACATTACACACAACAATTCAACATGTCCATTCAAACAGTAGAGAGAAACTATTTATCTTTGTTCAGTATAGGACTACTTTATTTAAGGAGGAATATTCGCTCTCAAAAATATATTGATTTATTTATATATATTTTTCCCCTCAGTCCCTAGGAACTCTGATACACACATGTAAAATCTCATTGTCATCCATTAGCATGGCAAAAAATACAAAGAAATTTCAACAGAAAAGAGACACAAAGTGAACAGATCAGGTAATGGATTAAAAAAAAAAAACATTAAGCATAATTCAGGTAATAATAAAAACATTCCACATGGCTGAAGCTCAACACATCACTTACTGCATGTGTTATTCTTTTTATATATACATTTTTACTCATTTTCATGAAGGAATAATTCTGGAGGAGCGCTACATGTAAAGCAACACACAATAAAGGATTATATCCAATTTTCAGTCTCAGGCTCCAGCCTGTGTGTGTGAACCTGCCAGCCCTTCACCCTTTCTGTTTTCATTCTGCTTTTTCCCTGAATACACAGCTCATATCTGACTCCAGGCTACTTAGCATCCAGGAAAAGGCTAGTGCTTCAACTCGAGGTCATTCCACTGACCACAGCGAGGTTAGAGTGAAGGATAACCTCTATCTCCTTCCCTCTCTACTCTAACATATTGATTGTATAGAAAGCAGCAATGCTTTGTTGAAAGTCTGGCTTTCAGCACAGCAGCTTTAGATTTTTTTTATTTATTTTTTTTTTATTATTATTTCCTAGGGAAACTCAAAAGCATCAGCTTATATTATTACTGCTATCATCAACATCCATGTGTAAGATCCACGTGGAGGATTTACACTAGAAAAACTCATCACAATGGTTTCAGATGGATGAATGGATATGAAGAAATGCATCACCTTTGCACGTAGTAAAGCACAAAAACGAAATCCGGTTTAGAATCTACCTGAAAATGTAAAATAAGTACAAATAAAAGATAAAATATATACATAGAGTAAATTATGAACTTGTTTCATGGACATTAGACAACAGGTTTGTGAAAGCATTATATAAAAATGTACTGTTTTGTGTGTTTTTTTTTTTTTTAACTGTTCACTGTTCATTATTGGAGAATCACTTATAAATCCACCATCCAGCTGAGTTGAAATGAAACTGAAATGGTGGAAATGCTCGTCTTCCTGTCAGTTCGGGACGATTAAATCGTTTACCGTGATATTTTAAAATGGAAAATGATGAGCGGGGGAAAATCAATATCGCACAAGCCTAATGCACACAGTATAAGTAAGCCTTAAAGTATAAAACACTTGGGAGTGTGCCGTTATAAGAAAATAATCAACGACGAGGTGGTGTGATGAAGCAGAGTTACTGTTAATCAGTTTCTTACACCAGTGCTTTATTCCCCTTATATCATGAGAATTTGATCAGTTCGAATTTTTTTATTTATTAAATCAATGATACACCATATAGTTTATCCATTTATAGTTACTTTTTGGCAATGGAAATGTCAAGAAACATATTAGCTCCTGTTATTACTTGCTGTCTGATACAGTAGTTACAGCAGTTCTTTTTTTTCTCTCTTGAATAATAATAATAATAATAAATCAAAAAACACAGGTCATCATGTTACCGAGAAACCAGAAAGTCCTGAAGACTCTTTACAAAGCGCTGACACTGGAGACTCCTTCCGTAAATGTTAAATAAACATCTCATTTCTCGTTCCAAAAAAAAAAAAAAAAAAAAAAAAACAACTTCACCACATCAATGAATATATGTTTTATTTCTTTATGTGTCTTTATTATTAGGTTTAGATTATGTGGAGTGTACGTGTGAATGAGTTACTATAGAAACATCGTATCAGAACCAGCGAATTAATATTAATATTAGTTAGAGCGGCACTCCTGTCAGAGCTGCGGTCATAGAAAATGAATCAACACCTTCTGACCCATCAGAATTGATAACATGAGTATTATTATAAACGAATACAGAATTTGTGGTGTCTACACAGAATTAATGAGTTTATACAGTACTTAAAAATGTTTATTGAGGTATTGGGGAGGGTACGGAGTCGATCAATATTCATTTGGCTGAAGGCTACAGTTAAGACAAAGTCTGTGAGGCCTGTAATCTAGTCTCTGCACAAATGGCCTTTATTCAAAGAAATAAATAATTAAATAAAATTATAACATTGTACGCTACAGTATAACACTGTACACTGTTGTTTAACACATGCTGCAGATACAGGACATGTTCAGCCACAGAGATTTCGAACAATGGCACTAACTGCGCTTAAATTCAGATGAGCACAAAACGACTGTTTTTTGTTGCCAGTGCACAAGAAACAAAGAAATTAAATCAGTAGATAAATAAACTACAAATATCTTTGCAGCCCCGGACTGCAGGCGTCATCATGCGAGGAGAGAGAAGCACAAGCTTGGGAAGTGGGAGACTTTGAGAAAAATTATAAATACACACACACACACACACCTGCAACGTTTCCTAATGCACCAGATATGCTAAGTAACCTGTCACTTCCTGACAAAGCAAAGACAGAGAATGGCGTTTCAAAAGCCCGTCCTTGTAGAGGGATATTCTGCTGTGCTTTGATCGTCCCGCGTGTCAGCTCTAACTCTTTGAGGCCACGGCGTTAGTGAACAGAGCTGACTGGCTCTAACGACAGATTTATCGTCCTGTTCGAGGGAAGCAGCTTCCCTCAGACTCCCCGCATATTCATACACACTGATGAATGAGAGAGAGAGAGAGAGAGAGAGAGAGAGAGAGAGAGAGAGAGAGAGAGACACTGGTGCAAAATCAAGAGCAAATTCCAAAACCAGGACAAAAGTATTTCCTTAAACACTAAATAAATGAAAGGAATATATAGTACATGCAAGGAAGTGGATATGCTGAAATGTTTGACAGGCTGTCTTCTTAGATCTGGAGATCTGGAGATACTTCAATTTTTTATAAGGTTTATTTTCTTGAGAAAAATACATTGTGACAAGAAAAACAAGGTAAGAAACGGTAAGAAGCACTGAGCACATTGTAAATGTCTAAAAACAGCAAAAACGTCAGTATCTAAAAATCTAAAGGACTGTTTATCAAACCTAAAGCATTACAGATCGATTATTTTTGTTCTGCTCAGTAACTCGTACACGTGTGGTGGCCTGGGAAAACCCTTCATACGGTCAGATTTTGAATTCTTTTCTGTGTATACATTATTTCTAAAAACAACAGGTTTTTCTGAAATGAAACGCGTCTCTTTTTTGCATGTCTCTCAATCACGTGTAAAGTTCTAGCATTTTAAAATCTGGTTAAAAGTGAGAAGGAAGAAAACCACATGTAAAGATTTCATTCCAGTTACGCTGAAAGAAGCCCCGCCTACCTCTACACTTATAACCTGATCCACTTATAGAAACACAACATTACGCTCCTGAGCGCAACAGAAATGCGTTCGCTCTATCGTCTGGAGTTCGAATCCCGATGATGCTACAGCCATCCGCAGCCAGGAGCCAAAGAACTCTCTCTCTCTCTCTCTCTCTCTCTCCTGTCAGTCACAGCAACACCAATCATGGGCATCTGTGAGCTCACACATGCAGAAGTGGTTGGATAGCGCTTTCCTCCGAGTGTGTTACACAGCCCCCTGATGTTGCATGGCTGGTGCCTACAGGTTGATAGCTGCTGTGTGATAGGGGAGAGCTGCCTGATGGGTGGGAATTAGCCAAAACTAAATTAGAGAGAAAATCAGGGAAAGATCCCTCACTGCCCCCATCCCCCCACACACACCCCACCCCATAGAAAGAAACACAACATTATTTACAAATTGTAAAGAATTGTACGTTTGCAACAGGAAATACATTTTCACTCATTTCTCCACATCAGTCTCTGTGTCATCAGCTGAGGTAAAAATCTCCCGCAGTGTTTAAACAGAAGGCTCATCATTGTCTCTGATCTCTGTTCACGCTAATATCAGTGGAGAAATAATCACTAAATCATTCATTCTCTTCTGTTCTGTTGGATAAAATTCTTTTTTTTTTTTTTTTATTCGGTTATTTAGCCATTTAAAAATGCTTACATGTCGTCTGTACAGACCGTCTACGCGCTCTCAGATGTTTTGATGATGATGCGCAGGAGCGCGGCGGACATTTTGACAGCCGGAATCTGATTACAAACAGACTTGAGGCATTAGGGTTATGTCCGTTTCGCTGCAGAATATAACTACCCAACAGCATGATCAAAGCTTCTGAGGAGTGCACACTTAGCTAGCAAGGTTTTAGACATATTTCCATGTCATTTAAGTGAAATTAGTAGAGATGTCATAGTATATTATAGAAAGTATATTATTTTAAAACATTTTCTGCTGCAGCAACATCAACATTTTTTTTAAATATACAGAAATACACATTACAACTGGCTGTGCTTCACATGTATAGAGCTGTAACATATACTATAATTTTTGGACTTGAAAAGAAAACAGTCATTTTTGAACACATTGAGGAGTTTCTCATGACCTGTTACAGTTTTATCTGTAACATAAATGTACAGAATGGCTATTAATTAAGAAAAACCATTAGATGTTCCACCAAAGACCTAAATCTTTACTTAAGGGCCTATTAACTGCTCGCTCTCAGATTCTAATGGGACTCGAAATGAGTGTTTAATTAAAAGCAAGAGCACGTTGGAGAGTAAACGTACAGTTAAACGACTCATAAACAGTGATAATATAAACTAAAAGATGAATACATGTGTATATTTTGCATACTATAAATGCTTAGAACGACATCTCGGCCTTTTTCCTCTTAGATCTGGATTGTTTCCGGTACAATAAAAAAGAAATCACAATATTCTAAATGTAAAGTATTACAAATGAGAGCACTGCTTTAAAAAAAATGTATAGGTATAATAAAAATATAGGTTGCTTAGACATTTTTGACAGGCAGCATATATATCCTCTGAGTACGATGAAAATGGGTCAGAGAGAATGTAGCACATCCTCAAACAGCTAAATGACTAAAAAAGTCACACCCTTATCAATTATTAATGATGTAAAGCCTTATGCGTGATGGCTGCACAACAAAAGTTCCACAGGCACATCACTTTCTGAATGTAAAAAATGAATATGAGGGATATTTAAAAAAGTTTATATGCTATCAGTTTACTTTGACCTTCAACACAGAATATATGAACGCAGTAAAATGGTGAAATTATTGGCCCAGCTTTCATTTTTGACAAACACATTAGCATTTTATATCATGCGAGCCATACGGTATACTGTAGTTTAAATCGGCCAAATGTATATCAAGTTAAAATGTGTACAGTGCATTTTTTAACAATTAAAAGTAAACATATATTTCCTAGTATTAGTATGTTTCTTTCTGAAAAAAAATTGCTTTTATGCATTTTAACACCTTAAAGTCTCAGTTTATTATTTCCAGAACTGTAATTCATGTTATTCATTAGGCTTGATTTTATTGTAAATGTGTCCAAATCATATCAGTTGTTCACACTGAACACTTTCTAAAATAGAAAAAGGTAGCTTTTTAGTAGCTTTTTAACAGGTTTATCCATTGTTAAACTTTTAAAGCACATTATTCACTAAGCGCTCATGTGATTGTTGTTCATTGTGACACACTGCAATTACAAATCAATTATTTATGCATCTTGACGCATGTTGCTTTTTCCAATACTGTAGCATTTACCTAAATTTTCCAGTGTGACCCCTTGATGCTTTTGATGCATATTTCTCATCATTTTATTTTATCTCTAATGAAAAACACTAGGGTTGGCTATTTAGTGTCTATTTTTATCATTAACATTTGGTTCTGTTGACATTAAAAAATAAAAAATAAAAAATAACAACAACAACAACAATAATAATAATAATGTTAAACCTATGTGCAAGTCTACTTATGAAAAATGCAAAGCATTAAAGGATCGGGGTTTTTTTTTATGTCCTAACTACTAGGAATTATTACAATCATATTAAAAAGAAAGTTTTGCAGCCTGGACCTGTCGATGTGTCCTAAATGGTTAACAGAAACTTCCATTTTATTTGCTAATGGAAGGTGCTAGGATCTTGAAAGCGTTTATCTCTTAGCTTACTTCTGTTACTTCTAAGCAGTTTCTCTCCAGCTGAGAGATTAATATACACTACAACACTGTTCAGTGTAGTATCTCATTAACCCCTTGAGTAATTAATAGTGCACACTTCGCTAGCTACCTGCATGGTTAATTTAGCATGTGTGTCACTAGCTTTCTGAATAGCTAATGTGCTACACACTGCCCTAGCAACCACGATGGTTAACAGCATAGCACACATCTCATTAGCTGTCTGAGTGACTAACAGTACACACTCTGCTACCTAGCTGCATGGCTAATTTAGCATGTGTGTCCCTAGCTTCCTGAATATTGTACACACTGCATTAGCAGCCACAATGGTTAAGGTACTAGGTATTTCATTAGCTAATTGGGTTGTTAATGATGTGCAAGCTTCACTAGTTACGTGCTGTCTGAGCAGCTAATGTATATATATAATGTATATAATATAGAACTTTCTAGTCATCTACATAAGTAGTACGAGTGTAACACAATGACACTAGCTGAATATGTATCTGTTTAGCACTCCAAATATTAGTGTGTATATATAATGGGTGTGGCCTAAATCAGAAGAGTTTTTTTTTTGTTTTGAAAAAGAGATGTGTGCAGGATTTTTGTTTTAATCCAGCATGTGTAGATATTATTTTCTAGTTTTCTAATGAATTTATTTGGTTCTATTTCACAAAAATAAACAAACTAGTAGCCTAATTTTAACCACCTCGATCCTGACCAGGCAGTTACTAAGGATAAATCAATGTGCCAAACTTCGAACCCATGAGCTTCATATCTGACCACTCATCTGCAAAAAAAACAAAAAAAAAACAACTCCCAATAGTAATATTTTTTTTATCCAGATCCCATGTGAACCTTTCTTAAGCTTTCTTAAAATATAAAAATAATGTAGTAGTAATCAATAGTAAATGAATAATAAAAGTAGTTAGTAGTAAAGTGCCTGATAACGTGACTGGAGTCACATCATACAAGCGAAATATATCTCATTTATTTAGCTATGATTGTCTGCCATAGTGTGTGTGTGTTCACTGTACCCACCGGGGCATCATTCCATTTCTAGATATTTGCATCAATCATCAGTAGCACATCACCATTATCAGTGAGTGTTATGAAAGGCACCTCAGTTTCAGGTGAAATGAAATCCAAATAGAAAGTGAGCAACATGGGAAAGGAGACTGGACAGCTGCCAGAGTCGCGCCTGCATTCTCCCTACCGAAGCATGCCAGTCAGCGCGTACAGTATGACAAATTACCCTGCATGAGACTTCACACTGCAGCCACCTCCCAACCGCAGCCTCCTCCAGATGGACCCAATTAAGCTATTAGCCAATGAGAGGTGCCTGATGACTCCATTAGGAACCATTCGGAGCTTAAATAAACTGAGGAAATCAACAGAACCCCTCTATTCCAATCTGTCTTCATTTATTTGTGTACCAACTGTTTGGAGTGGACTTTCAAAAACTGACTCATAGGTGAATATGCTCAAATGATTGCAAGTTTTTTTTTTCTTTTTGCTGGTTTTGCTGAGAGAGAAAGAAGAAAAGAGAAAGAGAGAGACAGAGAAGAGAGGAGCGGATCTCTACTGTGAGGCAGGATGATAATTTAGAGTGAAATACGTGGAGATGAGATCTGGAGTGACTCCACGCACTCTCTCTCCTGGGTCCTGTTTATCTGCCATCACCTCAGCTGTCCCATATATTTAAGCACAGAGTCAATGCAATTCAGCGGCACCATCACTCACAGACCGGCACTCCAGGTCAGGTACTGACAACCAGCTCCAAGATTCAAACCTACTAACACAGCTCTAAGTTATACTAAGTAGTGGAGAAGATAAAAAATAAACTGCATTTAGGTATTAACCACATATATGGCATTGAGAAATGCCAATCATTTAAAAGAATGATTGAAGAATTTATAAAATTATAAGGGTTAGATCTTGTAGTTTATAATATATGAGGGATTACAGAATCAGGGTGCTATTTGTGTCCCGCTGATATTATATTTACAAATGTGTATATACTGTAAAGATACAGATTTTAAAAACAGATAAAGTATCCTTCACATCAAATATATGTATATTTCAGATAAATAACTTGAAACATTAACGAAACTTAGGAAGCAGCATTTTTTCCTGCCCCAGCTCACTATAAATATGTCACCTTGAAATATAATTATTAAAATACTTCAAAAATGTTATTATTTTGCATTAATGTGTGAATTCCTTGCTTGAACATCTCATGCTTGAAACATCCTTTTCCATGAGTCATCCATTATAAGTTAGGTCCTTTTTTTTTTTTTTTTTTACTTCCATAACATTCACTCAATCCTGTTAACTGAACACATTCACCCCTACGACATACTTGGAATATTCCACAAGTCACATGTTCAACAGGAAGCCGCATCCTCCAACTTTCCTTAAGATCATACCTTCGCCTCTGGCTTGCTCATTAGGGATAAACTTATAAATTTATAAGTTTAAAACTTATATCTTGAATTGACATATTTCTGTAAAGCTGCTTTGTGACAATGACCATCGTTAAAAGCACAAATAAAACTGAATTGGATCATAGGAGGAAGAAAAGTACGCTCTCTCATTCTTTTTTCTTTATTTTTAATGACATTGTGATATTGACTGACAAGGTCACTCGGAATGTACCCTGTTTAAAAGTATAAATCAAAAGTCAATTATAAATAATTAATAATTAAAAAACACGATGCTATATTCAACATTAAAATGTCCTCAATGTATGTATGTATGTATGTATGTATGTATGTATGTATGTATGTCATTAACATGGATGCTAGTGAACCATATTTTGTGGTGTCTTGCCAGTTAACCACAAAGCAATTGTCAGAAAAGAAACCTTGTAAAAATGGGATATTGTTGGGGTTTCTTAGATACAAATGATTACAAATAGTTTTGAAAGGGCTAAATGACACCTCAATCATGGAGTTGCCCAAATCATTAAAAGCTACTAAGCGTACAAATCAAAAGCAGAAGAAACTGGACCAGACTACATCAGGTGTTTAAAACATTAATGTTTGAGGTTTTGAAGCTTACTGGTTTATTCAGATGGGTGCCACAGCTCCAGGAGCTCAGCCAACACCATGCGGCTAATAGCCTTGCAGCTGTCAATTTGAAGCAGAAGCAGCGAGACCTCCAGCACTGGTCCAGACAACTTTGCCTTGCGGAAATGAGGGAGTTACTGCTATTTCCCAGGCACTGATGTTGCACAGTCAGATCTCACTGACTTCCACCTGTGTCTTCCTGCTTTCCCCACAACACACACATATATTCACCATCAGGTGCCACTGGACAAGCTGCAACAGGGATCTCGTTCCCCAGCGCATCTTTTTTTTTTTGCTCCACTGACAAAGAAACACAGTGGCACCAATAACAGGGTCCCTTGATGAGGCACCACAGCTGTGTAGCTGCTCTACTTTCAGCCATCACCAATCTAGCCAACCCCTCTCACTCTCAACACATCCTCCATAAGGCATACTAATACTTCTAAATGCAAGGATTTATTCAAACGTGTACCTGCTTTAATGATAATAGATCAATTTTCACAGATACAGTGCGTCAACACCTCATAAAACATATGTTTTCCTGGATTCAGATGCTCATATCTGTCCTCTTCCATCTGACTCCTGTGGCTGGGGAATTCCCTTCTTGCACACTGAATCGTTTCCAAACTGTAGTGCTGAATTAATGATAAAACAGATGCTTCAACAAGCCCTTTTGTAACTATACTGGGAGTGTTCACCTTAAACAAGTGACTTCACTCAGTTGAGTGAAAAACCTTATTGGTGTTATTTTTCCAAGCATAAAAATAAAATTTTCGGGGGGCGAGCGATACATGAAAATTTGTACGTTCATTGGCTAATTCAGCCTGACATACTTTCACAGCAGCACTACAGGGAGCACAAAGGGTGCAAGGGTTTGTGTAGCTGAAACAGCAGGGCCTTAGTGAATCGCTTACTACTAGTTGCCAAAGATTGTGCTCATGAACCTCAGGCTGCGAAACCTCAGCCATGCAGCAGTCCTTCCTCAGTTTAATTCAAACTAGCTGAAATCCTCCCTAGTCCACTTCCCCCTACTGAACGCTTTTGGCTTTCTGAAATGTACCTCAAACAAGCCAGACTTAATCCTATCATCCCCAGCCTCCTGGTGCAGCCCAAAGACTACAACAGTCAAGTGCAAAAACAAAAAGGCCTCGCCTACTATCTACCCTTGGCCTGGATGCCTTGCCAGAAGCTTAGCCTGCTGTCCTGATATGGTGGTCATCTCTTTGTAATTGTGTTCAATGGAGCTTGAGATCAACTCCCCAGTGTCTGACCCTCACATCTGAGGTTTCAGTCCTTATAAACCACGTCAGACAATAACCGGATCTAACCTGACCATCAGCTGTTGAATCAAATGAAAGTCAAGACTCCATTTTTATGTGCCATCACCTGTCTCTGCAACCTCTCTTTTCTTTGTCTTTACTTCTCTGCCTCCACGCTCCATCCATCATCCCGTCCTTTTCTAAACTAGGACAGCAAGTCACCTCACTGCTTAACCCCTCTTTCCCTCCTCCTTCGTCTCTTCCTCCTCTTGGCATCCATCTTCCCAGTGCACCTGCTGGAAGGCTCTGTTCCCCTGAAGCCGGACAGTGCCTTGAGGAATCAGTCATAGATAGCCTAGCCTGATGACCCAGTGTGATGTCTGTAGGAAGGACGTGCCCCCTCACCTCTCTGTAATCAACTCGCCTCCTCTACATTCATCATCCCTCTATCTCTTCCTGAATATCAGTGCTCCCCATCCTTCGCCTGAGGGGTCTTCGGTTATATACCTCTGTACCTTCTTCTCTTTTTGAGCCAGAATCAGGGGCAAGGCAAAGGAAGAACATGTTCTATGGTTAATTTGGTCACAAGCAATACGTCCTGCATTCCTTCAGAATCTGTCAGAGATGGAGAAGTGCTGAATTACAGGAAAGCACAGCATGTCCCTTTGGCTCTGGAGACAATGAGAGCCACACAAGAATGAAGGTTGATAGGATGTCGACAATAAAACAAAAGGACCGTTGTCAGGGCCTAAATTAAATCACCGGTGACAGCGGCACATGTGGGGCCAGAACCACCATGCGCCACTTGACTCCTTTCATTAGTGTGCACTGGGACTGGCAAGACTAGTCGTATACATGTTTATTTATAGTTTGATAACCAGCTGGAGAGTGGCGTCCTGCAAAGCTGCTTGGAGCTTTGTGATCTTGTCAAATAGAATCAGAAACACAAAAGGAGGTGACAAGCACTCAGGGTCTTCATGCTGTTACAGGAAGAAACAAAAATAACTGCAGAACAGAACAGAATTACAGGGGCTTTAGAAGACAGAAATCTGATCTAGTCCTCCATTAGTCCAGAAAGAGAAATAGAAACAGAGACTGGCTAGAAGTCGTAATGTGTCAATATTAATAAACAATAGCCACTTTTAGAAAATGTGCCCAGACTACAATAATCAGCAAATTAAGTCGGAATGGACAACACTTAAGCTGAATTGTTAGCACTTGGGGCTAGTCAATAAAAAACCTCAGTGTTAAAAAAAAAAAAAAAAAACTCACTGTCTAAAGGGCAGTGGGATAAATGATGAGTGGCTCTTGGCAAGGGTGGAGAGCTGTGCTATCGTTTGAGCTGACTCACTTCAATGAAGGTTGACAACTGAAGAAGGAAGCAGCGGTGTATGAGAGACATGTAAAATTAGAGGCTTAGTGACTGGCCTGCCAATTGTCAGACTAATTAAAAAATTGCTAATTATAACGCGCTTTACTTCGAATAATCATTGGGCTATAAAGTCCTGGCTGTCAGGTGTAAACAAGGCGTGCGACTGCAGTGGGGGGAAATCAATGGACATCTGTTCATTTATCTCAGGCAGGGAACCAAATTGAAAATGGATTGCCCAATGCACCACAAATCTGCATTGTGATAAAGGAGCAATAAATCGCAACACCTGCTTAGTAAACGATAATTACCATTCCGGCAGCAGGCCCCATGGCCCTCTGCATACCGCCAATGAAGAATCAAATTGCAATCTCTTGCTGGTCGGAAGACTGTAAGCCAGGAGAATTTGTAGGAGCAGCCGAGGCAGGGCCGGACAGGATGTCTTCAATCACCGCGTGAAATTCTTCAGGTGGTGAACTGGGTTCTTCATTATGGAACTCTAATGAGTCAAAATGAGACAATAAATCCATTCTGCCGCCTCCCTGGCTATGGAGTCTCTGACCTAATGATATTACATTTTAGTCTTTCAGCAGAGGGCCAATTGGTGCGTCCCCTGACATGCTCCTGGAGATTGCTCTAAATTTATAGCAGGAGGCACCGGGGCAGATGCACCCGAACTCAAATTCACTAAGGACACTGTCGCTAAATGATTGAAAAACCAGTGGATGGGTCCCTTCATTTTAGGTTTTGTTTGTATTTTTACCTAGAATCCTTGACATACATCTGCTGTATATGTTGATATTTTCAGCATTAACTGAAAACAGGCCATTTTGGCAATTTTGCTTACAAAACCATTAAACAGATGTTCTTATTCTGCATTCCCGTGTATAATTAAATGATTCATGTCCTTCCCATAGCTGAAAAAAAAAAACAGCACTGCTGAATTCTTGAATTTGGTCAGAATGTGTTCATTAATTTTATATTTCTAAAAAGAGCTCTGGTAGTAGAAAATCACAAGTTTATATTAATGTGCTCGCTCTAATATGTTATCATTTCTATAGTAACAATTCATTCACGAAGACTTGTATGGAAGGTGTTCCACAATAATATAAAAATAATAAAAAAAGGAATTAAAAATGTGGTGTTATTTAGCAAAGAAATATATAATCATTGCAATGGTGAAGCTTTCTGTAGGGAGATGTTTAATTAACATTTATGATTTTTTTTTTTCCTTTGGAAGAACAGATGACTTCCAGATTTTGGGTAACATTAAATGGAAAAAAGTTTTGGCACTTTCTAAAATAATGTAAACCTTGGAAAAATTGCTGTGTGTAAGAAGAATATAACACTTCAGAACATGCTGTTATTGGAAAAGAATCCATTTCGAGGTGTCGGACCGTATCACACCATGCTGTGGTTGATTAGTTTCCTATAGCAGGACGTGTGCATGTGTTTTATCTCTTACATCACAGATGGACATATTGACATTCTAGCACTTGAGTGTTTACTGACAATCTATCTTCTCAGCTTTCAGGAAACTGCATCTTACGCTGGCTTCTTCGCTGCATAGTCATCTTTCTCTCAGTCTTTCAACCCTGTGACACCACCGAGAGATAAAAGGGATGGGAAAAAAACGGAAAGCCAACTAAGAAACATGGTTGGTTATCCTGGTAAAGGTGTTCTGTGGTTGTGTTTATGTCATGGTTTGTTTAGTTTGAGTCATACAGCTGTGGATGGATTGACAGCAACCTGCGTGAGCTGTACTGCATGTGCAGTTTCATATTAATGGGATATCTGGTGCTGTTTTCTCTCAGCCCAAAGAACACAAATGACACAAATGCAATTTAATAGAGTGATAGCGAGAGAATGGAGACAGAAAGAGTTTAAGTAATAGATCATTACTTCCTACAGCTTTTACTTGGCCATGTCTGAGGCTTAAATCTTTGTACATGAATACACAAATCCGTGCAGCACAGTAATAAAATCCCTTCATGCTGCCGATTCATTTCCAGCATTAACATTTACCCTGAACACGTTAATATTTCCAGCTGCCATCCATCTCGCACTTCTGAAATACATGATTTTGCATTTAGCAACATCTGACAAGCTTATAATCATAATGATCATTCAGATCCAAGATGGGGGACATGAAAAGATGTTAAGAGTCTGCGAGATTGCTACTGAAGGGAAATATGCAACAAAATTAAAGACATCATTCACGAAGAGACAAGAATATTACAAAACTTACATCATGTCTCCTTAAGCCTCAGTGAATCACACAAGATTTGCAGGCTTGTCGAGAGGGCTGCAATGCGAGGTACACACACAAACATCATCAGAGCCCAGCCACGGGAGTGAATTGTGCTCCTGTCACAAGCCCTTCTCGACAACACTTAAACAACAAGCAGACATAGATTAGTCACGTTAGGAGCTCCATCTGCTACAGAGGCTCCCTCTCTCTCTCTCTCTCTCTCTCTCTCTCTCTCTCTCTGTCTATCTCTCTCGCCCCAAACTCCAGCCGTGGTCTTTCATGTCGAGCTTAGCTCAGGTAGGTGTGTGACTCTCGGTGCCCTCGTTGCTCTCGGCAGGCTTCTTTGTGTTTCTCAGCGTCGGAGCACATAGAGTTCGATAAAGAGCCACGTATTACACACATGCTCCTCCGCTTTTCATTTCCAGCATGGGCAACAACACACGCTAAGCTTCAAGATTCAATATGGGGTAATGAGAGTGACAAAAATACCTTCTCCCGCAACCACCCCGGTGCACAAAGTCTCTCTTGAGTAAACTTATATCCACCTGGCCTGCTTTTACCATAGCTTTTTTATAGGCTGTCTGCTAAACACATATTACAGTGCAGAAAGTTAAGTACCACCTTCCTGTGCTGAGACATCAGAGGTTATTTTCTCTCTCTCTCTCTCTCTCTCTCTCTCTCTCTCTCTCTGCATATCGTCTCTTCACTCCCTAACAAGCTCTCCCTCTCTCATTTTTTTTTTACCTCCCAGTAGTTGGTAAGCTCAAGCTGAGAGTGACAGGTAAGGGAACAGCAGGAAAAGGTGACAACAAGATAATAGCTGCTGCTGGCTTCATCATCGTGACCTGACGTGTGTGTATGTGTGTACTTGTGCCTGAGTGAATCAGTGAGAAAGAAGAGCTACATTTTAAAAAATTATGTGCGGCTCATACAGTTTGCTCAGATGCTCCTTTAAAATTAAGAGGAACCTCCATTAAATAAATGAGAGGAGCCAAAAGACCACCGATCCAATTCATGCTGTATGAACAGACAGAGAGGATTACCGCTAATACACACAGCTCGTACTGTTAGTGTTCCCACCCCAATTTTATCTGCACACACACACACACACACACACACACACACACACACACACATACATGCAGGTACACACGAGACACCCTTCCACATCTGGTTCTGGCCCAAATTCTATCATTCCCTGAACAGATTCTGCTGTGTCTGTGTTTTTACGCCATTAGCAAGGGACTGGAAATTTCTGGAACACATCATTAGGTCTGTCACACATCTTAGCCCCACACCCTGCTGTTTCTCTGGGAGACCAATCTGACGATGGACGAAGGAAAGATCTCGTGCCACGAGAAGAAGGCGAGCCGGACGGTTGCGAATGTTTACCAAAAGAGATCAGGAATCACCACTAAGGATAACATTTAATACCCAACATCAACAAGTTTGTCACGGTTTCATTTGAGAACTATATCTGATATAAAATTATATAAAAAACATCAAATAAGAAGAAGACTAAAGACAAACAGTACTCAGTGTGCTGCAATGATGTTCAGTATGAAAATTATGAATAATAGTCTTGGGATACAAATAAATATAAATGTGTGTATGTGTGCGACCTACTGTATGTGTGTGTGTGTATGTGTGTGTGTGTGTGTGTATCCACATCACCACGTTCATATCAGCTTTTTCATGGAGAATTTCCCCATCCAGTATCAGTGCATCCCAAATAAGCACATCTACAATGAGGACATGTATATGAATCCCAGAAGTAATTACAGTTTGCTTCAGTGATAATAACAGACGTCTAGTGTCCAGAGAAACCAAATTTCCATTCAATTTTGGGTTTCTTTTTTTGGTAAAAGTTTTGTTAATTGTTTCGCTGGTGTACTACAATTAGGGCTGGTCAATATGACAATATAATATCGATACTGTGAAAAATTATATGTTTATATTAATATTCTTTTCTGAGATATTCTGATATCTTTTTAAATACATTTTTAAATAATATTTAAAAAAAAATACATTTAATTACAAACTAACTTGAAGCAGCTGGTGTTAAAGTTTTATACCTAATCTTTTAAAACAGTAAAATATTAACATTTAAAAAAAAAAAAAAAAAAAATTCCCCTTTTCATTGTTTTCATTTTTTTTCCTTTGCCTTTTCAGTGGTGTTCTTTTTTTTTTTTTAATGTGTTAATTGTTTCCCTGGAAATTTGGTGAACTACAGTTTGGGCTGAGCGATTTGATAAGATAGTGATATCTTGATAAATTATGTCAATATGCCTTTCTGAGACAGGATGGATTTTTTAAATCCATTTTTTAATTATTATCTTTTTAAAATACATTTAAATACTAACTGACTGGAAGCCTTTTAAAGTCTGCGACTGGTTATTATTTATTGCAGTGATCAGTACACTTATATTTACTGATTTAGCAGATGATTCAAGGCAACTTACCATTAAGACAGAATCCAATCCAACCAGGTAGCTCAGAAATGTACGTCCTGAGATGTCCATTTACTGGCTCAGAATAGTACTAAAAACACTTAATTACTATGTTAAAAATATAAAGAATGGGTAGCCAAGTATTCATTACCGTAATCACATTCTGCCTATTTGCGGCTTTGTCTCTGGTTTTCCTATATTTGTTTTTGCAAATATGCTCAGAGTCTTTGACAGAGACATTAAAAACAACAATGATATAAAATGTTGGTCAGTGACTCATGAAATGACTGCTGGGTTAATATTCTCTGTTATTGCTATTGGAAAAAAGGGGAAAAAAAAGAAAAAGTCTTCCATCCTGCAATATTATGCACTTTTCAGCTTGGCAGGTTCATTTCCTTGTGGTAGCTTTGATACGGCTTTTGAATGGGCACAAAGTTTCAGTGCAAAAACTACACACACACACACACACACACACACACACACACTGTCTTATATAGCGTACTTCAAGCGTGGTGTTAAAGTCTCTCAGATCCTCCAGCTCTTTATAGAGAACATGAAGAGTATCAGACCTGGAACCTGTAAAGCTCTGCTCTTTACCTCTGAAAGTAAACAGTTTGGGAGAGGGAAACTCGGACACAGCAGACACATCGCTGTGTATGAAAATCACACACACTGTGGGCTATCGCAGGAAACGAGTCTATGAGGCTACGTAATGAATAAACCACTTGAAGACATACTGTTGTAGGAAAATAACCAGCAACAGGGTGATGTGATGTGGCCTGATACACAGCGGAGGTAGTGTTACCACTCCAGAGTGCATTATTTCTATGACAGCACATCTCATGTTGAGTGTTTTAATTCTCTTAAACCACATCAGTCAAAGAACGACATCAACGTGTCGCACGTACTGTATTGTCTGTCTAGAGTTACGATTCGTATTGTGTAATGTTCATGAAACAAGTCCCTGTAATCACTTACATTATAGCAGCTATAAACAGTCATTCCCTCACCAGCACGTCTATTATCTCGATTTTTGAAACTGATATACATTTAAAAAAAAAAAAAAAAAAAGCATGCTGTCAGATTGGCAGCTGAGACGGATGCATGTGCAGGGGATATTTATTAACCAGGCAAACAATTACCAACACAAATCCGAAACAGGCAAGAACACAAAAAGTACAAGACCTTGGAGAACGAGACATGACACAAACAACAGCGACTGAGCACTGAATGAATGACAGTCTGGGGTATTTCTGCTGTGTGTGTCTGTTGGGAACAGGCGTGTGTACTTAGGTGTTTGCTTAACCAGAGCATGTGACAAGGTCATGTGACCTGGTTGTAGCCCATGAGGCTGACAGGATATCGACCTGATACTTGTCACATAACTAAGAAACCACAAACATCTCCTTACAGAAAACCTCACCACTTCAATGCTTAGACTTTTTTCTTTGTGAAATAACAATACATTCTTAATCAGTTGATTATTAGTCATAGAGTATGTGCGGCATTCTTCAAACAAGTTGATACAAAAAAAAATTATTACGTATTAGAATGTGTGTAAACCAGAACTTACATAAACCAGAAAATGTCAGAGCTGCTGTTATAGAAAATTAATCAACACCTTTTGACCAATCAGATTTTGAGAATTCAACAGCGCTGTGGTTTAAACAGAAATATATCAGTCAGTGTCATCCAAACCACAATGAAAATCACACAAATTTATGAAATTATTGACTGTGGTCCAAAAAAAAAAAAAAAAAAAAAAAAAAACTGAATTGAATCCTTATGTTTGGGTCAAAACATTATGCTGTTGTGTCATTTTTTTTTCAATGTTAGGAATTATCTTTCCAATATGAAACTTTACATGATTGGCTCAGTTTCTACAATGCCCATCAGCACTTGGTCCTCTTCTGTTCTCCCTCTAGACTCGATCGCTTGGTGCGTTCATATTTTCACATGGGTTTTCATACCACTGCTATGCAGATGACACTCAACTCATCCTCTCCTTCCCTCCCTCAGACACTCAAGTTTCTGCTCGGATATCAGCATGTCTGGCAGACATCTCATCATGGATGAAAGCTCATCAGCTGAAACTTAATCCCAGCAAAACTGAACTGCTGTTCATCCCAGGTGATTCATCCCCATCTCAGGATCCTGCAATTTCCCTGGACAACTCTTTTGATCTCATCTTCAGTTCCTGGGGTAACCATGGACAATCAACTGTCCTTCTCCTTTCACATTGCTAACCTGACAAGCTCATGTCGATTTCTCCTTTATAACATCAGAAGGATTCGTCCGTTTCTTTCCACACAGGCCACTTCCTGTAGCTGCCTGCATCAGATTTAAAACACTGATGCTTGCCTACAAAGCCAAAAATGGACCAGCACCCACTTACCTCAAAGCACTTATAACATCCTGCATTACACCACGCTCACTCAGATCCTCTAGCACTGCTCGACTGGTCCCACAATCTCTCAGGGTACAAGGAAGGCATGCATCGAGACTCTTCTCTGTTCTGGCACTTAGGTGGTGGAATGAAGTTCCCCTAGATGTCCGAACAGCTGAGTCACTGGCAGTCTTCAAACAACATTTAAAGATTTACCTCTTCCTAAATTACTTAAATTAGCACTTAAAAAAAAACTTTGTATTGTCTGAGTGCTTGTTAATATATCACCTCCGCAACAGACTGTGTGGACTGATGGTATTCTTAGTCTGTGACCTAGTGAACCAGTATCAGAATGGACTTATTAACAGAGACTTCAAAGCACTTCTGTAAGTCGCTCTGGATAAGGGTGTCTGCCAAATGCCATAAATGTAAATGTATTTACACTATATGGTCAAAAGTATGTGGCACCTGACCATCACACTCATATGTGGTTCTTCCCCAAACTGTTGCCACAAAGATGGCAGCACAGAATTCTATAGAATTTCCCTTCACTGGAACTACGAGACCCAAACCTGTACCAGTATGACGATGCCCCTGTGCATAAATCGAGCTCCATGAAGACATGGTGTGTGAAGGTTGGAGAGGAAGAACTCGAGTGTCCTGCACAGAGTCCTGACCTCAACCCCACTGAACACCTTTGGGATGAACTGGAACACCGACTGAACCCCAGACCTCCTCACCATCCCAACATCAGCGCCTGATCTCACTAATGCTCTTGTAGCTGAATGATCACAAATCCCCACAGCCACGCTCCAACATCTAGTGGAAAGCCTTCCTAGAAGAGTGGGGGTTATTGTAACAGCAGAGGGGGAACTAAATGTGGAATGGGACATTCAACAACAAAGTGTGACGGTCAGGTGTCCACAAACCTTTGGCCATTTAGTGTTTTTTACAGTGATCATTTTGAACTGAAAGTAACGAGAATCTGGAAAAAAAAAGCCAAAAACGTTGGGTTTTGGCCACATTTCTGCCTCTAACTTGCCTCAAACTTTAAGGAAACAGGAATCCCCAAAATGCTATTAACTTTGTAAATATAAATGCCTAGGCTTTCTGCAGAGATCACGTCAGGTAGATAGAGAGAGGGTTCAACAAACACAGCTGTAACAACTGCTGTAAGCTATGAATAAATTAGGTACAAAGATAGACATAGTTTTCATGGTCATGTTTACTGTTTTTAGATTTGATTTATTACATGTTATTTAACTGCAAATGAAAGCAGCATATAGCAGTTGTTTTTAGACAATCAGTATGTTGGTGGCATTCAGTGAATGAGATTTAACCAGATGTTAAAACGCTTTCCTTCTAGTTGAGATACATGCAAAAGAGTGTCAGGCGGCAGAGGCGACTGCAGTAATGCTTCTATTAAAGATGGTAAGAAGCAAAGAGATCCAAAAACCACTTAGTTTAATTGTAGTCACAAACAAACAGAAGGTCGGGCAATTTACAAACAGGATATCCAAGGCAAAGACCAAACCAAAAAAACCTGGAGTGTGAACATAGGCCAGCAGGCTTGGTACAGCAGTTGTAGAACAGAACTGCGCAGATATTTCGCAGTGAGTGAAAGTTCAGAGTCTCTATTTATAGGGTGTGTGTGTGGATGATTGAAACCAGGTGTGCTGGATCAGAAATTAGGGGAACGTGTCCATTGCTGCATCCCAATTCGCCTACTTATACCGTGCACTAAAAGGATGTTCTATTTTGTGAAGAAAAAGTACATACTTTGGAGTGTGTAGCAGAACAGTACGCAAGTATGGGTGCATAATAACGCGTCATGTAAAGGAAGCGAATGTTGTTGCCTAGTTACGCACAATGTCAGGGGGAACAAAATCCTCGTCGCATTTCAGCTTTTCTTCATTCGTTATTCCTTATATAATTTATACTATATAATTTAATTTACCATTGCCTTGATTTACTTTTCCACATTTTGTTCACACGTCTGACCCTACAAGATAAACATGGTCCTCTTTTTACACAACATCCTTAACATCATTAACCTTACGTGACAATACAAAAACTTTGGTTAGTGATTAATATTTAAGTTCTTACACTTAAATACTGAAGATGCTTCACCGACGTTACACTCGTCCGCCATGTTTGCACCTTGGATACTATTTAGGACGGATAGTAGGAATTGGGACACAGTACATGCGTGATATGGCTGGGTGCTGTAATCCGTGGCGGCCATATTTTTTGGGAAGTGGAGTATGATGCTGATTCCGGCATTGATATGACAAAGAGGAACGTATTTCATTTTTCAAAATTTTATATATATAGTAGAAATTGTCACATATGAAGGGTTATCTCAGGACACCACAGAAATAAACACACACACACACACACACACACACACACACACACACACACACACACATCTTCCATCAAGAGCCTCTCCAAGCATAGGCGAGGTTTTTTTTTTTTTCCCTCAAATAAAGTGTGTATACTGTGAACAAGTGAGAATTTTAAATATATGTCACAATTGTGCTGCTACAAAATTTAAAGAGATGCCCAGAGTCAATAAAACATTCATTACTTTTCATCGGATCAGACAAAGCTAATACAGACAAAGATTGGTTTAAACACCTTATAAAGGATTTGCTCAATAAGCCTGATGTGCGCACACACACACACAAACACACACATACACACATACACACCCTGGAGGAGCTGAGAATCAATGGATGAGCACGGATTTACCAGAGGGCATGAGGAGAAAAAAAAACAGTCCTTTAATGTGCGCCGTCAGAGGAGTGATGAACCTAAACTACTGCAAAATACCTAATCTACTCAAACAGCCATAATCATCTACAAACCAAATCTCTCTCAGTGCACATCCTGCCAGCAACGCGCTGAGCTAATGCTTCTCTTACACACTGAGTCATGTTTAAATAACACCATCGTTTCATACACACACACGCCAACGAGCGCAGATACAGTCAGCCGTGCTAAGCAGTCTCTCGGCACTGTCTATTAAGATAAAGATGAAAAAAAGAAACATCAAGAGTACCTAGAGAAAGCGCTGTAGTTAAACAGATGT